>VMDO01002498.1:120606-166507 GCA_007922755.1 Pedetes capensis
ATAAAAAAATTTTATATATATATATATATATATATATATATATATATATATATATATATATATATATATATATATGCACTGAACATCAGTGCACCCAGCTTCATTTAAAAAAAAAAAAACTACTGGATTTGAAAACACAGAGAGGTACAGATAACAATAATAGTGGGTGACTTCAATATATTACACTCATCAATAGAACATTCAGACAAAAAAATCAACAAAAGGACTTCTGAGTTAAATACCACAAGGGATCAAATGGAATACACACACACATACACATATAGGGGCTGGGATTGGTAGAGCGCTGCGCTGCAGTTTCTGAGGTCCCAAGTTCAATTCCCAGCACTGCAAAAATGGGAGAAGGGCCTGGCAATCCACTCCCAAGGCAATCCCGAAAGAGTCAGTCATTGAAAATCCTATGAGGGTCGCTATGAGTCAGATACCGACTCGATGGCACCTAACCACCACCATATATATATATATATATACACACACACACATATATATATACACATATATATGTGTGTATTTGTATTTGTTTTTTTGTTGTTGTTGTTGTTAGGTGCCGTCGAGTCGGTATCTGACTCATAGCGACCCTCTGTACAACAGAGGAAACACTATTTTCAGCGCTTCTCTGCTGTTCATAGGGTTTTCAATGGCAGATTGATTTTTGGGAGGGGGTTGCCAGGTCCTTCTCCCAAGCCTACAGCTTCTGGTGTTCCCAGGCGGTCTCCCATCCAGGTACTAACCAGAGCTGACCCTGCTTAGCTTCCGAGATCTGACGGGATCGGATGCCACAGGGCTACCGCTGCAGGCCGGTATTTGTTTTAGCTCACTCTTATTTTGTAATGTAGGCACTCACAGCTATAAATGGGCTGGGATTTAGCTCAGTTGGTAGAGCACCCTTCTTCAGTCTCTGAGGTCCCGAGTTCGATTCCCAGCACCGCAAAAATGGGAGAAGGACCTGGCAATCCACTCTCAAGGCAATCCCGAAACAATCTGCCATTGAAAACCCTATGAGGGTCGCTATGAGTCAGATACTGACTCGATGGCACCTAACAACAACAACAACATACCTATAAACTTTCCTCTTAGAACCACCTTTGCTATATCTCAGAGATTCTGGTAGGTTGTGTATACACATATATATGTGTGTGTATATATATATGTATATATATGTATATATATGTATATATATGTATACACATATATATGTGTGTGTATATATATGTGTATATATATGTATATACATATATATGTATATATTAAAAAGATCATTCCAGGAATGTAAGGCTGGTTCAACATATTGTTGAAAATATATATATATATATATATATATAATATTCTACCCAAAAGCTACAGAATACACATTTTCTCCACAGCCTATCAAATTTTTTCTAAACTAGATCACATTTTAGGCCATAAATCAAGTCTTAACAAATACACAAAAATCAGAATAATTCTGTATATCTTATCAGACCATAATGGAATAAAATCAGAAATGAACAGCAAGATAAATTATAGAAAATATAAAAATATGTCCAGAATGAGCAACCTACTCTTAAATAATCAATGAGTACTTGAAGAAATCAGAGAGGAAATTAAAAAAATTTAGTACTAAATGAAAATAAAAACACAACCTACCAGAATCTCTGAGATATAGCAAAGGTGGTTCTAAGAGGAAAGTTTATAGGTATGTTGTTGTTGTTAGGTGCCATCGAGTCAGTATCTGACTCATAGCAACCCTCATAGGATTTTCAATGGCAGATTGTTTCGGGATTGCCTTGGGAGTGGGATGCCATGTCCTTCTCCCATTTTTGCGGTGCTGGGAATCAAACTCGGGACCTCAGAGACTGAAGAAGGGTGCTCTACCAACTGAGCTAAATCCCAGCCCATTTATAACTGTGAGTGCCTACATTACAAAATAAGAGTGAGCTAAAACAAATAATGATACACCTCAAGTTCTTAGAAAAAGAAAAACAAAAGCCAAATCAGTAGACAGAAAGAAACAATAAAGATCAGACCAGAAATCAATGAAATGGAGACTAAAAGAACAATTTAAAAAATTGAAAAGATAAACAAGATTGACAAAACCCTATCCAAACTAACCAAAAGAAAAAGAAAAGAGGACTCAAATTAAGAAAATTAGTGATGCAAAAGGGAACATTAGAAGAGATACTAATAAAACCCAGAAAATCATTAGAGAATACTTTGAAAAATTATATTCCAAAAAATTGGAAAACTTAGACAAGATGGATAAATTCCTAGACACATAAGACCTACCAAAATTAAATCAAGAGAATATAAACAACTTAAACAGACCTATAATGAGCAATGAGATTAAAGCAGTAATAAAGCTTCTCCCAACAAATATAAGTTCAGGACCAGATGGATTCACTGCTGAATTTTCTAAGACCTTTAAAAAGAAGTAACACCAATGCTTCTCAAGCTATTCCATATAATACAAATGGAAAGAACACTATGACACTTATTCAATGAAGCCGGTATTACCCTGATGCTAAAACCATATAAGGATACATCAAAAAAGGAAACCTACAGACCAATTTGCCTGATATACTTAGATGCAAAAATCCTTAATAAATTATTTACAAATCTATTTCCTCAACACATTAAAAAGATCATTCCAGGAATGTAAGGCTGGTTCAACATATTGTTGTTGTTGTTGTTGTTAGGTGTCATTGAGTCTGTATCTGACTTACAACGACCCTCTGTGCAGCAGGGGAAACACTATTGTCAGTGCTTCTCTGCTGTTCATAGGGTTTTCAATGGCTGATTGATTTTTGGGAGGGGGTTGCCAGGTCCTTCTCCTAAGCCTACAGCATCTAGTGTTCCCAGGCTGTCTCCCATCCAAGTACTAACCAGGCTCTGTCCTGCTTAGCTTCCAAGATCTGATGGGATCAGATGCCACAGGGCTATGGCTGCAGGCAGTTCAACATATGCTAGACAATAAATGTAAAATGGCATACAAACAGACTCAGAAATAGAAATCATATGATCTAATCAATAGATGCAGAAAAAGCCTTTGGCGAAGGTCAACATCCTTTATGATTAAAACCTTGAAGGAACTAGGACTTGACTGAACATACCTCAACATAATAAAGGCAATAAATGAAAAACCTACAGCAAATATCATACAAAATGGGGGAAAACTGAAAGCATTTCCACTAAAATCAGGAATATGACAAGATTGTCCACTTTCCCCACTGCTCTTAAAAGTAGTAATTAAACTATCAGCCACAGAAGTAAGTCAAGAGAAAGAAATCAAAGGGATTCAAATAGGAAAGGAAGAAGTTAAATGATCCCTATTTGCAGACGACATGATTCTACATTTAAAATACTCTAATGACTCCACCAGAAAAGTTAGAGTTGATAAACATTTTCAACAAAGTAGCCAGATACAAAATTAACATAAAAAATCAGTAGCTATGGGAGGCGGAGGCAGGAAGATTGCAAGTTCGAGACCAGAGGCAGTCTGTGTAACTTAGCAACACCTTGTCTCTAAAATGTAAAAACAAAATGGGCTGGGGGTGCAGCTCAGTGGTCCAGCACTTGCAAAGAATGCAAGTGCAAGGCCCTGGGTTCAATTCCCAGTACCACACACACACACACACACACACACACACACACAAAAAAAAAAAAAAAAAAAAAAAAAAAAAAAAAACCAGTAGCTTTTCTTTATACCAATAATGACCAGGCAAAGAAAGAAACCGGGAAAACAATACCATTCACAATAGTTTCAAACCAAATAAAATACTGGGAATAAACCTAACCAAGGAGGTGAAAGACCTCTATAATGAAAACTTTAAAACACTAAATATAGAAATTGAGGAACACCAGAAGATGGAAAGATCTCCCAGGCTCATGGATTAGAGTAATCAATATTGTGAAAATGTCTATATTACCAAAAGCAATCCACAGATTTAATACTATCTCCTCAAATCCCAGAGCAGAAATTGTTGTTGTAGTTAGGTGCTATCGAGTTGGTATCCGACTCATAGTGACCCTCATAGGGTTTTCAATGGCTGTTTCGGGATTGCCCTGGGAGTGGATTGCCAGCCCCTTCTCCCATTTTTGCGGTGCTGGGAATTGAACTCAGGACCTCAGAGACTGCAGCGCAGTGCTCTACCAACTGAGCTAAATCCCGGCCCACTGAGCAGAAATAGGGAAAACAGTTATAAAATTCATATGAAAGCACAAAAGACCCTGATTCTGAGCAGAAAGAACAATGCAGGCAGAATCACAATTCCTGATTTCAAATTATACTACAAAGGTATAGTAACAAAAAATTGAAACTAGAGTCCTCTCCCTCACCTGGTACAAAAAAATAAGTTCAAAATGGAAGAAAGACCTAAATGTAAAACCTAACACTATGAAACTGCTGCAGGAAAACATAGCAAAAACACTCCAAGACTTAGGCATAGGCAAGTACTTTCTGAATAGGACCCCAAAAGCACAGGAAACAATAGCAATAGCAAGATGACAAATGGGATTGCATAAAATCAAAAAATTTTTGCCCAGCAAAGGACACAAATATCAGAATGAAGAGTCAGCCTACAGAATGGTAGAAAATCTTTCCCAGCTATACATCAGACAAGGGATTAATATCTAGCATATATAAAGAACTCAAAAAATTGTTGTTGACCTCAAAAAGTTAGACACCTAAAAAAGAAAAGTATCCAATCAAAAAATGGGCAAAAGAATTGAACAGAGTTCTGAAAAGAAGAAGAAATACAAATGGCCAATAATCACAAAAATGTTCAACATCCTTAGCTATCAAGTAAATGCAAATCAAAACTACATTGAATTACCATCCCACCTCCATCAGAATGGTACCATCAACAAAACAATCAACAACAAATTCTGTCTAGGATGTGGGGGGAAAAGAACCCTACTACACTTCTGGTAGGAATACAGATTGGTGCAGCCATTATGGAAATCAGTATAGAATTTCCTCAAAAGATAAAAAATAAAAGTACTATGTGAACTGCCTATACTGCTCCTTGAGTATGTAGACAAAGGAATATAAGTCAATATACACAGAGATACCTGCTCATTGTGTTTATGTGGCCTTACTCACAATAGTCAAGACATGAAATCAACCTACATGCCTATCAAAGGATAAGTGGATAAGGAAATTGTGGTATCTATACACCATACACCAAGGAATTTTATTCAGCCATAAAGAAGGAAAAAAATTATGGCATTTGCTGGAAAATGGATGGAACTAGAGATAATTTTTTTTTTCTGACAGTACTGGGGAGTTGAACCTAGGGCCTTACACATGCTTTTTGCAAGCATTCAACCACCGAGCCACACACCCAGTCCATACGTTTGTATTTTGAGACAGGATCTCACTAAGTTACCCAGGCTTCCTCTAGCCTGAAACTTGAGATTCTCC
Source organism: Pedetes capensis (assembly GCA_007922755.1). NCBI lineage: Eukaryota > Metazoa > Chordata > Mammalia > Rodentia > Pedetidae > Pedetes > Pedetes capensis. Next base: position 126,026 of record VMDO01002498.1, read on the forward strand.
TGCCTCTGCCTCCCGAGTTGGTGGTATTAAAGGTATGTACCACCATGACCAGCTTAGAGATCATCATTTTAAGTGAAATAAGCCAGACCTAGAAAGATAAACATCACTTTTTCTGTCATATGTGGATGTAGTACTTCAAGATATATTCATTATTAAAACATATAAGTCAAGAAAGTAGAAGGGGCCTATGGAGGGAAAGGTAACAGACTAAAGAATAGGGAGAGGAAGCAAGAAGAAAGGGTAATGTGAGAAAAGAAAGGAAATTCACATATGTTGCTTTTACAGCAAAATCAGGACGTACCTGTACAGATATACTCACAGAAAAGACATACAAGTAGGAGGGGGCCATTGGTGGAGAGGAGGGTCATAAGAGGATAAGGAAGGGAGTGAACACGAGCAATGTACAATGAAATGCATGTATGGAAATGTCATAATGAGACCCATTAAGTTGTACATTAAAAATCACTAATAAAAAAGAAAAAAAATCTGTCAGCAAATCAGAACAGTGATGTGCCCAATATAATTCATTACCTCATGTTAGAGGTAAATCATTATTTTATCTTTTTTACCAAGTAGCAAGAGCCCATCCAGGCAGGATCTGAGTCTGAGTGCATGTCAAAGGAAGCTTACTCAAATATTTGTGCATTGATTTAAACAGCCGTAGGTCTTTAAAGGAAGTGAAAAAAATAAATTTTCTAAGAGTTAATAATAATATAATAATAATAACAATAATAATAATAAAGTTAACCTTTAATATAAAGGTGATTTGATAATTTAATTACTTTTTTCCTATTTATAAAATTAATATTAGAAGCTGAGTAATGCTTAAATTCAATAAAATTATTTTATTAACTTCCTCTAAGGCTTAAAAATATTTTATAAAACTGCTCTTATTAGTCAGTATTATGCTTCATTCTGCTGAATCCTAGACCACATTTTATTCCTATAAAAACTTCTTTCTCTTCAAATTAGAATTTTAATTAGAACTATTTCAAAGCTGATTATCCTAAGTACCAAACACAACATCCTAGAAAATAAGGTTCCATCTTAAAAACTCATACATAATAAAGCCACTTAAAATATGTATCTTCATATACTTCAAATTCTGTAATTACTATTGATGTTTACAATTTGGATATATGTTCTACCAGATGGTATAGAGAGGGACTTTTAGAACCATGGTAATTGATGTGGAATGATGAAATAAGTTTTGGAGATACTGCCGTTTCTTTTTTTCTTAGGGAGTACAGTCATGCATAGTGCTTATTTTAAAAAGAAATTCGCCCCTTTTCCTATCTTAAGTTATATGCTGACTACAGCTTGAGTCCTTAAATGTGTTTTCAAGTTTATTCATTTCAATTCTGCAGAATAAGAAGATTATACAGTTTGTGAACTAAATCTTTCAGTTGTATCTTTCAATTTTGGTTACAAAAACAGATGTTTGCAGGTTTGAAAGTTGCTAGTTCAACATTGTTGGGGAACCCAGGGTAAGCAACAAAATTACCAATTTCCCTGCATAAAAGGGGATGTGAAAATCTCATAAGCATAAGCATCATGTTGTATATTTTTCTTAGGAAAGTATTCCAAATATATTCTCTTTAAAATGCTTTATGCATTTCACTGAATTTCCTGCTAAGGTGATTATATTTAGCCAAGAGTTTGCTTACTGACATACAGTCAAATTAAAGAAAAAAAGCCAAACCTACCATTGGAATACAATATTTGTAATTACTTGATGAAAAAAAACAAAGCGCATTCCACAAAGAGTGTTCCAGGCTTTATGTGTCTGTTTACTCCCTAGTAAAAATTAGACAAAATATTCAACTTCACTGGTAATCAAATAAATGCAAATTATGAAAGATTAACATTTTTACCTATCAACTGATGCTAAGATGCTGAAGACAAACACCATGTGAAAAGCACTGCTGACAGGAGTATAAATTGGAGCACCTTTCCTGAGGGAAAAATTGTCACACTATATCAAGAATCTTTGTAACAATTCACACCTTTGAGAGTGATTCTATATCTAGGAATCATTTCTAACAAAGAAAAGAAAGAAAGAAAGAAAAAGAAAAAAAGAAAAGAAAAAAGAAAGAAAAAATGAAATATGTGGATGGTGGTTTATGCAAATGAATGTCCACCACACTGTTAGTTCAAAATGTCACTGAACAACTGCTAGTAGGTTGTATGTCCAATATAAGGGGAATGTTGTATGCCCAATATAAGGGGAATAATAAAAGAAATTATAAGACAGGTACCATGTTATAGTCTGCAATCCCATTGACTCAGGAGGCTGTGACAGGAAGATCAATAATCACAAGTTTGAGGCCAGAGGCAACTTGCACAATTTAACAAGAACCTGTCTTACAATGAAAAATAAAGCCAGGCACTGTGGCACATGCCTATAATCTATGTGACTCAGGAGGCTGAGGCAGGAAGATTTTAAGTTTGAGGCTAGAGACAGCCTGCATAATTTAGCAAGACCTTGTCTCAAATAAAAAAATATATATAAGAAGGGGAATGCCAGGGGACAGCTCAGTAGGGGGGCACTCTGGGCTCAATCACCCAGTACTGCAAAAATTAATTAATTAATTGAAAAGTAAAAAGGGGGCTTGGAGTGCAGCTCAGTGGTAAAGCACTTGACCAACAGTCATGAGACTCTCGTTCAACACCAGTACTGTAAAAAAAAAAAAAAAAAGAAAAGAAAAGAAAAGAAAAGAAAAGAAGAAGAAGAAATAAAAAAGAAACAAGCTATATATGGTCACACAAATTACTATACATCGTGATACTGAAAATATTTAAGGACACTAACATATTTGTAGTACAACGTTAAGCAAGGAAAAAGATACAGAAATATGTATGCATTATGATTGAAATCGTGAAACACAAACACACACATGTCATTCATACCCTCACACTTCACACAAAAATTTCCCACTTATTCAGTAGAAAACAGACCAAAAGAAAAGCATAGAATATGAAAGATGTATCCTTTGGCATCCACAATTTTATTTTATTTTTTACTTTCACTCTGTGAATTTCTGTTTTTCTCCTTGATAAAAATGAAGCCTACCTGGCAACCCAGAAGTTTTAGAGTAAAACCAGTTTTATGTTGATATGGAAATTATTGTCAGATTGTCACCTTTTTACTCCATGTAATTTTATTACGTTTAGAAACAGAGTGCTAAAAATCTCAACCGATTTACTGCAAATAAGAAAATTTTTACTTGGCAGACAGATGAGGGTGAGTATTGGACTTAAAAAAGGAGAAAGAAATTTACCATTGGTCCTCCTAATATCAGAATTTGACAAATTTTCACTCATTTAATTATTACAGCAATCCTGATGGTTTTCTTACATATACTTTACAGATGAGGAGACTAAATTTCTCCAACAATTAGGAATATTGACTTAGATCTCCTATTTAGAAAAACAGAGGGCCAGAATGGATTACAGTTCACAATGGCCACAAGCCAGTGTTTCACACTGTACAAATGGATTTCTTTTGGAATCCACATAGCTTACCTGTGCTGGTCTGTAAAGTAAAGACAGCCTAAACAACAAAATCCTACAGGGTCACATAATAAAGGAAGTTAAGAATTGTAATAAACCAGGCTGTTCCTCTCTGTAGCTACTATGTCAGAAGATGAAATAGGAGCCAATTAAAAAAAAAAACTGGAAAAAGTACACAATAGATATGTAACTGAGCTTACACTTTTTGAGTCGAAAATGAGGACGTAAGATCTGAACACAGGAACTGAAGAAGTCCCAGAGTTTCATGTAGTCACCATATGTCTGGTGTTTAATAAAAAAAAAAAGTGTGTATGTGTTTAGACTGGCATCTTACATGTTATTTGTAAATAACACAATTGATAATTGGTCATATTGATTTTAAAAAGAAAATTTTAATTTTTAAACACATAATATATGATCATAAAATAACATATTACAAAAACATAAGAACAAAAGCAAAATCTGCCTTATCATCCTATAATACAAAGGAAGCCACTGTTAATAATTTGGCACTTCCCCAATTTCTATTCACATATAAAAATATTATAGTAGTGCTTAAGAATGAAAGTTGCATAAGTTGTCCTAGTTGTATAGCAGTGACATGGCAAGATTTAACACACATCAGTCTAACTCCCACAGTGATATTCTTTCTACTTCCTCATTTTGCTGGGGACAAAAGATATCATAATTCTTGTTATGTCTCAATACTTCTCATCTTGGGCACCATTTTGGGATTTCCCTCAGAAATGCCCAAAATATGTTATCACTGACTAACAATATAGTCTTAGGAATGTTATTTAACTCTCTGCCTTTTATTTTCTCACTTACAAAATGGAGCTTATAATACCTACTCCTTAGAATTGCTGTGAAGATTAAGTAAGAATTATATAAAGATCCTTTGCACAGTAGCACATTGTAAGCTGTCAAACATTGACGAATATAATTATTATAACTAGTAATAAACAATATTTAAATAGTGTTCTCTTCATATAAAGAACAATATGATTCTGTGTGTGTGTTCTGTGTGCATGTGTGTACATTTCTTTCAATAATTTTTATGATAGTTGTGAGTTTATTTTGGCCCTTTTTCTAAAAGATTTACTAGATAGTTTTAAAAATTCTTTTATGATCTATAATCCTATTGAATCAGGAATAAAAATGATGTATACTTAATTTCAGGCAAATAATTCTTTGACAGAAGCCCCTTCAGTTTTTAATTATTCCCTCGTTCCTCTCCAAGTTCACTGTTATTCTTTGATTTTTGAGTCTCAAAAGCCAGTCAGAGTACATTATTTATGTTTTATTCAATAGGGAGAAAAAGAAAAGGATTTTATTCAAGACACTAACTCTAACCTTGAAATGTTATTTTTCTGAACATTTGTTCTGCTCACTGAGCAAATTTTAGTCTTCAAGTCAGATGTCTAAATACAGTGCTTGAGCTCTGCTTAAAGGCTAAAAATATAGACTTTTGCACAAGGTGATGGTTACAAAAGAAGGTGTTTAAAATATGGCTCAATAGAAGCTAAGGTAACTGAGCATTAGCTATACAGTTCAGCCAGAAGTTGTTCTCTTCTACATCAAAGCTTTGGAGTCAAACCTTAATCTATTATCCTTTTAAATAAAGTTTACTTGAAAAGAGAACCAACTAAGAAAGTGATTTCCTGAAATTCTTCACCTGGTCCTCCATTTTGATCATTTGAAGACGAGAAGTCATGGAATCCTTTGTCAATCTCTCTGTCTTAAAGAGAATACCTATAAAACAGGATCCATAAACCACAGAAGGTATGAACAGGAAGGCTATCTATAAAGCCCATGTAATATTTTCCCTACCTTGAGAAAATCTAGGAATAGAAGTCAATCGTTTTGATGCTCAATAATAACAAATGAAACAAAACTATCACATGGAAAGGTTATTATGCTCCAGGAAATAGATATCATTACCTGCCCCTCTGCTGCACCCACAGACAAAGTACTGCATTTCACACTTGGTCTTCCTCAGGTTCATCTCCAAAAAGCACAATATCAGGAAGGCAGAGATAGAAATAGCAAAATAAAACAAGAGCCTAGAATGGGTAATCCTGATTCTGTTTCCAAATGGCATGTGAAGTCCATTTAATTTTTTAAATTTTATTCCTTTTGAGAAATTGGAAAAGACTGCACTGAAGAAAGAAAGATAAGAGTACATAATAAAAAGTATGCTCTTGAGTAAATAGTGCCGGAATAACTGATTGGCAGGAGGAAGTCATAGCAATATTAGAAGATCTCAATAGTTATTTTACCATTCAAATTCCCCTTTAAATATATATTAAACATGTTTCATGACCTCAGCCTGTCTTCTTGAATAATTTACTTCCAGAGTCTAGAAACATAACTGATAGAAGTAGGTCCTTCACAAATATTTGCTGAGTCAATGAATACATTCTCACTCCCTTTTTATTTGTTTTTTAACTTCTAAATCATTTTAAATGTATTCACAGTTATTTTGTCCAATGTCTAAGGATTCCTCTTTTGACACTCAGAATTCCCCTTTCAACATCAGATAGAGGAAATAAGTAAAAAATGCAACTAGGATTCTTTAATAAAATTTTCATGAAAAAAATTTAAGCAATTCACACACAATACATGAATTGGGTCTTTGTGAAACTAGTTTCTAGGAAATATTTGTCCTTAGTAAGTGGGCAATTGCAAATACACTTACGTACTAGGTATATATTTTGACCATTTTTAAAACATAATCTTCATCATGAAGTCACTGGGGAAGAGATAAGAATGTGAAAATTTCTGTAATCATTCCATTTATTCTTATTTCATAACAATCAGAATTGCTCACACATTTACTCTTTAGTAAGAACAAGGGTAACACTGGTGTTGTAAATCTAGGCAGGCAATGGAATGAAGTAACAAACATGGGCAAAAAAGAAAAAAATCTAAACATCTTAAAGGAAGTCCCTGTACTGTGTTGTGTCGATTATACTTTATAAAAGTGTTTTTAAATGCTACATTTAAACATTTATTTGTAAATAAGCTTTTATTGTATATTGGAATTTTTTGATGGAGCTTTAGCTATGCTTCACTGAATGATGCGCTGAATCTTTAATGGACTGGATTGGATCGGATTGAATTTCAAAACCTTTCAAATTTATTTCTAAAATAAGATTAGATTTCAATATCTTTCTAATTTATTTCTAAGATAAGAGAAAGTTGAATTTTATTAAATCTCTCTAAACTTCCACATTCATGTTTTTGAGTTTCCAGATTCTGAATTTTAGAATACAGTAGCTACTTTCATGACAGAGACAGCTCTTACTATGAGGTTTAATGTTCAATAGGAAAAAAATTTTTTTTTCTTCCTTGAATTACTGAATATCTCTTCATACCTTTCAAAGTGACCTTTTAAAATCAAATGTGAAATGCATAAAAGATTATGCCTTTCCTCATATGCACGTATTCACAATGTCCTGGAGCACTTATTTCTGCACAGAAAATTCCTGATACTTTAAAGTCAATTTAGAACAAAAAACGCTGAAGAATTAACTGCATCTTATAGAATTTTAAGCAGTTTTCTTTCACCATGTTATATAAAAGGCATGGCTAAATTTAGACATATGTAGATAAACATGCCGATCCCTGAAAAATCCTAGACCACAGAAATTCTAGGGAAAACTCTGTATTATATTAAATTGTTGTTGTTATTAGGTGCCCTTGAGTTGGTATCCGACTCATAGTGACCTTCATAGTTTTCAATGGCTGACTGTTTCGGGATTGCCTTGGGAGTGGATTGCCAGGTCCTTCTCCCATTTTTGCGGTGCTGAGAATTGAACTCAGGACCTCAGAGACTACAGTGCAGCGCTCTACCAACTGAGCTAAATCCCAGCCCATTTATATTAAATAGGAGACACCATTTCCTTGTTTTGAATTATTGGTGGTGTTGTGGCAATATCACAATAAAGAAGTTTGTTGAACTGTCAGCGGAGCTATTTATATTATTTAACCTCTTCCTGGGGGGTTCTTCCTTCACCAAGTTCATTATAATTCAGTCCACTCCAACACTCTACAAAAAAAAAAAATCTCAGCTAAATGTGAAAAAACAAAACTTACCTATGAACTGTTTAGGCAAGGATTCTGAACATGAAGCTAATTTCTTCATGTGTTTTAAGTAATTGACTATCCATTTCACAGAATATGGGATTATGAAATGAGGGGCCAATTTCCCACGAGTCATATATGGTTCTAAAACACTCTGAAAAATTACCAAAATATCCAGGAATGAGAAAAATCTAGTTAACTGATGATTGAAATACTTCAAAAGGAAAGAGATTTCTACAAAAGTTCAAGATAACATTCTTTCCTGTTTGTAGGATGTGGCTAGTGCTGGTGACGAATATTGAATATACTATGAACTATCAAAATAACCAACAGATCTACTGTAGAAGTGCAACCTGCATGCTTCTTGGAAGCAAGGATGACTAGACTGTGTCTGACATATTTTAGTCCTGTTGTCCAGAAAGACCAATCCCTGAAAAGGGTATCATGTTTGGGAGAGTGGCAGGTCAGCAAAATAAAATGAAGACCTCAACTAAATGGACTGACACAGTGGTCACAACAATAGGTTTAAATATAAAAAAGATCCTGTGCCTGGCAAGTGTAAGGGAGTATTTCATTCTGTTGTACACAGGGTTGCTGTGCGTTGAATCCAACTGGACAAAACTTAACAGCAACAAACAAGTGCAGTGAAGGTACTGATGTCATTATCTAAGGAAGCAAGCACAATGACATGGTCATGGAATGGATTAACATGAACTAGTTGATAAAGCTGCACACTATAAATTTTTTGTACTACCTAACTTCTTGTGTTGTTATTGTTGTTGTTGTTGTTAGGTGCCGTGGAGTCGGTATCTGACTCATAGCGACCCTGTGTACAACAGGGGAAACACTATTGTCAGTGCTTCTCTGCTGTTCATAGGGTTTTCAATGGCAGATTGATTTTTGGGAGGGGGTTGCCAGGTCCTTCTCCCAAGCCTACAGCTTCTGGTGTTCCCTGGCAGTCTTCCATCCAGGTACTAACCAGGCCCGACCCTGCTTAGCTTCCTGATCCTGACAGGATCAGATGCCACAGGGCTACAGCTGCAGGCACTTAACTTCTAGAACAGCTAAATTAACCAAGCAAAGAGATAAGTCAATTTGATTTGTTAAAATGCTAATTAACTATAACTATGAAGTATTTTTATTAAAAAGTATATCAACTGACCTTTAGTTGACTCAAATGTAAGATGTTTTAATAAAATCTTTTATATAGTAACAGAAATTAATTCCCATATTTGGAAACTAATCAAGACAGTTGAGCCAGGCGTGGTGGCAGACATCTGCAATCCTAGCAACTCTGGTGGTGGAGGCAGGAGCATCATGAGTTTGAGTCCAGAGGTAACCTGCATAACTTAGTGTTGTTGTTGTTGTTAGGTGCTGTTGAGTCAGTATCCGACTCATAGCGACCCTCATAGGGTTTTCAATTGCTGACTGTTTCGGGATTGCCTTAGGAGTGGATTGCCAGGTCCTTCTCCCATTTTTGCAGTGCTGGGAATCGAACTCGGGACCTCAGAGACTACAGCGCAGTGCTCTACCAACTGAGCTAAATCTCAGCCCCCGCATAACTTAGTGAGAACCTGTCTTAAAATAAAAAATAAAAAAATGGTGGAGGTATAGACCAGTTGTAGAGCACTTAGAAAAAATGTGCAAGGCCCTGGGTTCAACCGCTAAGTGCCCTCTCTGTCCAAAAAAAAGAAAAGGAAAGAGAAGAGGACAGTTGAAAGAGGTTGTTAGGAAATGACAAAATAAAGTAGAAAAATGACGACTAGTGATTCTTAAATGACTGGAAAATGGTTGAGCTAGTATAAAACAAGACAGAAGAGCCACATCAAAAGTATCAAAATGGAAGAAAAGGAATATAAACTCTGTCAATGGTCAATGAAAGTTCTACTTCTCTAGCTTCATCTGTTATTTGCCGCACACCTACTACTACAGATACAAATAACCTCACGTCCTTCTTTCAACAGACCCAACCTTTCACTCTCTTATTTGCCCTTGGTGCTCCTCTTGCCTTTTCTCTTGTTCTTTTTTGTTGCAAACTCACATTTCAGTTCTTAAACACGGACGATTATCTTCTCTACACAGTTGCCCACTTGCCCTGCATCTCCTATCCAAATTTTCACTGCTTTCCCAGTGCTCCAGGGCAGCATTCTCAATTCTGCTCAAACATACACATCTGGTCATCATGAACACTTTTGTCTGCTTCTCACACCAAACTGGTGCCTCCTCTAAAGAACTCTAGAGTCCACTCAAAAACCATTTTTTAAACATTGTGCTATGATTACTGGATGACTAGCAATAATAATGTCCAAATAAATTTAATATTAATATTTAAAAACTTGTTTCAAAATTAGAGGCAAATATGCTCAGATAGTAGGATGGAAGAGAAATTTAGGGTATAAAAAGTAAGGATGCAAAAAGAAAAAATTAAGAGAAAAATACAAGAAGTCACTTTTGCCACTGTCAACTATGTTGTTGTTAATGCCACTGAGTCAGGTCTGACTCATAGTGACCCTATGTACAACAGAATGGATCAATCTCTGGCACGCCTGGCACTATGTTAGTGCTTCTCTGCTATTCACAGGGTTTTCAATGGCTGATTGTTTCAGAAGTGGGCTGCCAGATCCTTCTCTCATTTTTGCAGTGCTGGGATTACTAGGACCTTAGAGAGCACAGAGCAAGCACTCTACCACCTGAGCTAGCCCCAAGCCTCCTATCAACTACAAGTAAACTTATTTAGTAAATATTCTCCAATTAAGATGTGTTTGAAGTTAATATTAGAAAGGCTAAAATGAATAAATATCATTTCTAGTTTTACATTTAGCTCATTAAGAAAAGTAAATTGGAGAAGCTGTCATTCCAACCATTCATTATGTACTACCACTTGTTTTCTATGAATGGGAAAAATATCACACTCTCCCTTATTAAAACCTGTGTGCTCTCGAGATGCTTTTTCAAGCTGAGAAATGGTGTATCCGGAGACATAATATACTGGAGAGATGATGTCCCTATTCAAAATGCATGTACGATGATCAATCACAGCTCAGAACATTCCTGAAAACTCAAGTACCACACTTAAAAAACAATTACAGAAAGATGCATTAAAATATCAAGAAACTGACAAAAGCTGAATGTATTAGCTGAGAAATTCAAAACCCTATTTGTAGAAAACACTAAGGTATTGTTTTCTTAAAGTCCTATATGAGAGTTTAAAAGGTATTGTAAAGGAAACATTGTGTCAAGGTCCACACCAGCACTTGGATGAGCTCACTCTTGCGTTAGTCCCTTTTACTATATGCCTATACATTCCATGGGCCCGGGTTTAGCTCAGTTGGGAGAGTGCTGCTCTGTGTCCTTCTGAGGCCCCAAGTTGGATCACCAGCACAGCAAAAATAAAAGAGGGACATGGCAGCCCACTCCTAAAACAATCTTCCATTGAAAACCCCATGAATAGCAGAGAAACACTGACAATCGTGTTGGGCATCTCAGTGTCAGGTAGTATTTCATCTGTTGTACATAGGGTCTCTATGAGTCAGATCTGACTCGACAGCACCTAACAACAACAGTGCATTCCATATGTGTACCTTGTTGTTGTTTTTAGGTGCCATCAAGTCTGATCTGACTCATGGTGACCTTAAGTACAACAGAACACACTACCCAGCAATGTATCTTGCACGGGATCTTTTTAGTTTGAGCCACTATTGTGCTACTATGTTTCTTCTTATCCTCCTCCTCTTTCTCCTCCTCCTCCTCCTCCTTCTCCTCCTCCTCCTCCTCCTCCACTTCCTCCTTCTCTTTCTTCATCATAATATTCTTCTTCTCCTCCTTCTTCTCCTTCTTTTTTCTTCTCGTTGCAGTACTAGGGGCTTGAGCCCAGGGCCCCACACTTACAAGCTTTGCAAGTGCTGTACCACTGAACTGTACCTGCAGCCAATTTTTGTTACTTTTTATTTTGAGAGAGGTCCTTGTTAAATTACACAGACTATCTCTGTTCTCAAACTTGCAATCCTCCTGCCTCCACCTCCCAAGTAGCTGGGATTACAGGCTTGAGCCTCCACATCCAGCTGTTTCTTCTCATTTTGAGTTGTGCCACATCAGCAAAAGGAGGTCCCAGGGGCTTTACTTCATTACTGTCATTAGGCAACTCTTCCCCAGTCATTTCTTGAATGCCTTCCAGCCTGGGGGGCTCATTTTCCAGCACTATATTTGACAGTGCTTCCCTGCTTTTCATATGGTTTTCAATAGTTGTTTCGGGAGTGGGCAACCAGGTCTTTCTCCCTACTCTGTCTTAGTCTGGTAGTTCAGCTGAAACCTGTCCACCACGGGTGGCCTTGCTGGTATCTGAAACACTGGTGTCATAGCTTTCAGCATCACAGCAACACGAAAGCCCCCACAGCACGACAAGCTGGCCTATCATCAACTCCATTTCTAGCTTCAGAAAGGTCAAAAGTACAGTCAGATATTAACATAAAAATAGATGTAAAATCTTACATAAAAATCTACTAGGACTATAAGTATTTTTTAGTGTCTACTTCTTAACTATGACTTTTTTCCCAACTGGGAAAACAGACAGAATATTATATACAACTGTATAGCCATTTATTCATTTATTCAACATACATTTATTGAGAGTTTACTACACCTATATTCCTCAAGGTGCTGAGGATATACTTGTGAATGAGACAGACAACAATCCTAACTCAGGGATTATAGTCTAGCATGGAAGGCAGACAATATAGAGTGTACACAAAGCAGAAGCAAACAATAGTTATTAGAAAATAGTGAGTGCTACATACAAAAATGAAGTATGGAATGAGGTGTGCAACTTTACATAGTGCAGCCATGGTAGAGCTCAGTGAGAAGCTGACCTTTGAGAAAAGAGTTGAAGAAGGTAAAGCATTTGTAAACAAACATAGAAGGGGAGGTAGCCATGTAGACTGATCGGAGAAGCTCATGTATGAAGCATCTGACTAGAGGACATGAGCAAGTTCAAGGAACATTGGGTTGGCTTGCCCTCCTGAGCCAGTCAAATGAAGTAAAAAGTTAAAGGGACAAGGTGAGACACAGGACAGCAACCACACCATGCAGGACTGTGGGGGCGATTGTAAGTTTTCTGAGAGAGAAATGAGGAACTACTGGTGGACTTCAAGCAGAGTAGCATGATAAATGTTCTACTTAACAAGACTGTCCAGACAGCTACTTTGAGATCCAGTGATAGGGCTGAGGGGAATTTCTGGGGAAGAAGGTGAGAGGCCAGTGAGGAGGCAAACATTTTCATGACAAAGATCTGTGTGGTAGCTATAAAGACACAAGTAGGAGGGGGAAATTGGGTGTGTTTTAAGGGTATAAACCAGGAGAGCTTCTGTCTGAATTTACGGTTTGAGGGAATGATAACATTGTATGATTACTTCAAAGTTTTTGGCCTAAGCAATTAGAAAGATTGCTTATCAATTGAGACAAGAAGACTGCATGTGGAGCCATTCTGGTGGAACATCAGCTCAGTTTGGTCATTTAAGGCTATCAGAACATCTGGATATTCATGCCTAACATTCATGAAGGCTGTGCTAGACACACAAACATGAGGCTGTCATGTAAACAGCATTTAAAGCCACCAGCCTTAAGACACACATTACAGATGAACATCTCAGGGGGATCCCTGTAATCCAAGTGATTTCAGGAGGCTGAGAAGAAGTATCATGAGTCTGAGACACAACTTAGTGAGACCCTGTCACAAGATGAAAAATAAAAAAGGGTTGAGGGTGCAGCTAGGTGGTAGAGCACTTGCCTACATGTGCAAACCCTAGTAATGCAAGAAAAAATATATACAATATATTAATTTTAAAAAATATAATGTATATATTATATATAAAACAAATACACTTGAAGCTTGATTGCATCCATCCTTCCAAATAATCAGCTCTAAAATTTAGAATTTCTCATTCCTAAGCCTGTATTTGTATTTTGTTTCATTTATAACTTTAAACAATACATAGCAGTGTTGTACATGTTTTCAACTTTATAGAAAGCTTTATATACTTTATCAAGCATAATTTTCTGCAACATTTTTGTAAACATATTTTTTAATTTAGCCATGATAATATGTGTATTCTGAGTTCATTCATTATTAAATGTTCAAAATGTTATATGGCATGAAAATACCTCAAATTATTTATTCATTTTCCTATTAATGGATTTTTAGCTTGGTTCCAATATCTCAACATTATGAACAATACTAAACATTACTGTGTATGTTTTTTTATGTATACATGAGATAGCACCTATAAAGATTATACATCTTGAAGAGTGGCTGAGTCTTGAGAAGATACACAACTTGTCTAAGTATATGGGAAAAACTGGTATCCAATCAAACAATGGGCAAAAGAAGTGAACAGAGACTTCTCAAAAGAAGAAATACAAATGGCCAACAATCACATGAAAAAATATTCAACATTCTTAACCATCATAGAAATGCAAATCAAAACTACATTGAGATACCATCTAATCCCAGTTAGAATGGCTACCATCAACAAAACAAACAACAAATGCTGCCACGGATGCAGGGAGAAAGGACCCCTTACACACTGCTGGTAAGAATGCAGGTTGGTGCAAGCTACTGTGGAAATCAGTAAAGAGGTACCTCAAAAAAATATATATATAACTTCCATATGACCCAGCTATACCACTCCTGAGTATATATCTGAAGGAATATAAGTCAATATACCATAGAGATACCTGCTCATCCATGTTTATTGTGACATTATTCACAATAGTCAACATATAGAATCAAACTAGGTGTCCATCAATAGATGAGTGGATAAGGAAATTGTGGTATATAGACACCATGTAATTTTATTCAGCCAGGAAAGAGGATAAAATTATGTCATTTGCTGGCAATGGATGGAACTAGAGCTCATCATTTTAAGAGAAATTAAGAGAAATAATCATTTTAAGAGAAATAAGCAGACCCAAAAAGATAACTATCACATGTTTTTTCTCATATGTGGATGTTAGACTTCAATATATATCCATTACTATAACATATAGATCATAAAAATAGATGGGACCTACCTAGGGAAAAATGGACTAAAGAAAAGGGGTAGGGGAAAAAGAAGAAAGGGTAAGAGGAGAAAAGAAAGGAAATATCAGTATGCTGCCCTTACAGCAAAATTGGGATGTATGTATATAGATTGTTGTTGTTGTTGGATAGATATACTCAAAAAGAAAAAAAAAAGACACACAAGTAGAAGAGAGACTGTTGGTGGGGATGGAAGGAATGGAGGAGGAAGGTCATGAGAGGGTAAGGGGGAAGTGAATGTGAGCAATGTACAGTGAAATGCATTTATAGAAATGTCATAGTGAGACCCATTAAGTTGTACATTAAAAATTGCCAATTAAAAAAAATGCTCTTCCAGCTGTCACCAGCTCACATTCTTCAGTATTATAAAATGTCCTACTGCTGCACAGTTCCACCAGCACTTGGTGTGGTTGAACTTTATACTTGTATCCATACGATGAGTGTGTGAAACTGAGTATCACTGTAGTTTTAATTTGCATTTCCCTGATGATTATTTTGCCTCTTTAGAAACAATTTAGATTTCATTTGATCAGAACTGACTATTCCTATATTTGTTCTGTTTTCCACTGGGTTACATTTCCTTGTGATATCATAAATGCCTTTGTTCTACCTAATGTTTATAATTTTATTTATAATTATTAATCTCTTCCTTTGAGATTAGTGGTTTTTAAATTTTTGTTTAGACAAATTTCTCCTTTGCTATATCAGAAAGATATTTTCTAAGTTGAATTTTCATTTTAAGCCTTTAATTCATCAAGAAGTGCTTAGTGCTTTTGTAAAGATGTAACTTTAACTTTTTGCCCTAGTATCATTTTATTAAATAACTCATCTCTTTCCCACTAATCAGCAATGCCACCTCTGTTATATTTCTGGTTTCCACATATAAATGCATCTTTTGTGGGCCCTCTAGTCTGGTCTACTTTCCTATCTCCAATATATAATAATATGACTTTATAAGAAGTTGAGGTATCTTATTATAATGGTATTCTTACCAATTTATTCTTTTTCTCTAAAATAGTCTTTTTTTTCCCATAAGCCTATACTCTTCCACATAAACTGGAGAATTAGCTTGCTAAATTCCACAAAAAAATTCTGTCATCATCTTGAGAATTCATCACTCAATGGGAGGAAAATCAACAAATGTTTGACATTTACTGCTATCATCCAAAAATATAGTATCTATCTCCATTTATTTTCATCTTCTCAAATGACTTCTATTAATCATTTTTGTCCTTGTACATAATTTCCATTTTTTATTAGACTTGTTCCTAGGTTCTTTTTATTTTTGTGGATAGTGTTAATGATTATCTTCAATGGCATTTTCTAATTTGCAAATACATCTTATTTACCCTGTATACACATCTCATTATATATTTAACATTTGGTGCTTCTTATATGCATATTGATTATGAATAAATGAATGACAAACTGACTAATCCTCTTTATGAAATGTTGTGACATGTAAATGAGAAATAAAATTCCACAATGGTGGTTAAATATAAACATATATTGGCTAGTTTATTTCAATTAAACTAAGACTAACATATGAGAAAATGCAAACAAGAATTACCCACAATTTTAGAGATTTATCTGGAAAGAAATGGTCTAAAGAAGGGGAAAGTTTTTCAGAAGACAGCCTTCCAGGCAACAGCAAGAATAAAAAGCTAATACAAGAAAGAAAAATTTAAGAAAATTTTTAAAATCACATTCACAATAAAGGGTCTAGAAATATTTATTATAGGAAAGAAGCCCTAATCTGTCAACTCTTTCTTGAAAGGGTTTTCTTATGGCACATTATACTTCATTTGAAAATCTTAAATATGCTTCCATCAAGAAAGAAGTTTCATTTACATGGTTAACATATGTTGAGAAGACTGAATGGTTTGCTACTCTCCAGATGAGACAATCACCCATCCTAAACTGTTAAAATTCAAAAATAACGTTTCTTTTAACCAGAAAATATATGATGCAGATGTGAATGCTAAAATTTTTCAGATAATTAGCACTCATCCTACAAAACTAAACACTTGGAATACTGCCATTCATGTCAGTAAAATTTACATATCCAAATTTCCACATTTCCAAATCAGTATACTGATAGTAAAAGAAAAACTGGGCATTTGACCCCTTCTCATTATTCAACAAATATTGTATTACTTCATTATTAAGAATAGTTTCTGATGTTTCTTATTCTTTCATCCCAAAGAGGTTGGAGCTATGATCCCTTCCTTCCTTCAGACATATACTCATTCATCAAATATTTATTAAGTGATATCTATGTACCAGATATCTATCTGTGCTAGATGCTGGAGATCCTGTGGCAAATGGAACGTGCTAGGCTCAAGCCCTCAAGGAGGCTCCTGGGGGAGAACATTAAACAAGTTTCCCCAACCTGCATGAAAATGATATGTATGGCAAGAGAAGCACAGCATGTTGGAAGGAAGCACTGCTCAGAGAAAAGGCATCACGGGAGGTACTTCTTAAGGAAATGCTGTTCAAACTAAGGACATTTATGAATTAGAGTGAAAAAAGAAGTTCAGGTTGAGGGAAAGAAAGGGGTACATGAAATACAAGATCACATCATTTTTTAAGATTCAAAGGCAGTCTTTTCAACTGGGTCAATGATATAAGGGGGAAACTGGTACCAAATGTGTGATCTTTGACTTCTTACTCAAAACTATGACAAGTCCAATATGATGGCATGGAAACAGACTGGGAACTTCCAACGTTCTAAGCTATGGATCTTTCTAAGAAAACATGTATGTATCTAAGTTTAGGCAAAAGAGCTAGAATTAATTCACAAATAGATACTGTGCAGTCTCAGTTTTACATACAAGCCTACATATAGAGCTTACATACAAGTAAGAGAATCTCTCTGATTGATAATGTGGAATTCTTTTAAAATTAGATACTCTATATTTGAAGCATCTATTTTTCCTCCCCTAACTATAGCTTCTGCAAGAAAACTTCACCATCAAATAAAAAGGAATGATGGCAAAAGGTGATCAAAATCACCCATGAGGTTGGAATATAGACAAATTTTGTAGAAGTCATAATAGTTATTAAATACACTGAGTACTCCTTCCAGGTATGTTTGGTATACTAAATCAATTTTAATGCTGTTTGTTCTTGCCTATTAAAAATGTTACAACAGAAGTAAATAATATAATTATAGAAAGATTTTTATTAACTTGTAATTTTAGTCTGTTCATTAAAAATGAGCAATATGTCACTTCAAATGATGAAATAAAATCCACCTAACTGGTTTTCTGTTACTTTTATTTAGCTTTTCAAAAGACCAAAGAAACAGCCTATAATCCCAGCAACTCTGGAGCTAAAGGCAGAAAGATCACAAGTTTGAGGCCAGAGGCAGCATGTGAAACTTGGTGAGACCATGTCTCAACATAAACAATAAAAAAGGGGTCTGGCAATATAGCTCAATGGTAGAGCGTTTGTAAAGTATTCACAAGGCCCAATGTCTTACCACCTCCACCCCAGTACTGGAAAAAAAAAAAGCATGACTAATGAGTTAGTATTTTCCCTTTTATTCTCTTTTCACCTAAAAATAATATATGTATGTACATATGTATGTACATGCATCTGTACTCAAAATCAGATCATTACATGTTTATGGCTTACTTTTCACAAAAATATTATTTAAAAGATTTGATAGACAATCTGCTTTATAAGTGTGTAATATTCTACAAAAGAAATCTACCATATTAATTTGCCATTTCTACCTTATTAAGCATTCATGTATCTTTCTGAGTTTTTGCTCTTTTTAAATAATGCAACACAGAACCTTTTATTCTCTGCCTGTTTTACCAATAACATGAGAAATCAATGAAAGACATAGTGACAGAAGAATAAAACACTTATTTTCTCTAAATTTCATTTTTTTTATTTCTGCAAATATTTATGGAGATCTGACTCTATATGAGGCTCTTTGATAAGCAATGAGGATAGAGACATAAATGGCAACCAATATCACTTGCTAGGAGCTCACTGCCTACTATAGTGGTTCTCAGTGGGAGATGATTTTGCCTCCCTCCAGTGGATATCTGGCAATGAAGACATTTTTGTTGTCACTCTGGGTCATTTTGATTGTCACAGTGTGGGTAATGGGTAGAGGCCACAGATTAGGATGAACATGTTACAATACACATGAAAGGCCCTCACAACAAACAATTGTCCAGCCCAAAATGTCACTAATGCTGAGGTTGAGAAGACAGCTAGACCTGTTGTGGGGTGTGACCATCTTCACATAGTACAGATCTTCTAACCCTGATGATAGTTAATGATAAGTTATAGGAATCAACAGGTTCACCAACAATGACCACACAACTACACAAGTCAACAGAATGGCCTAACCAGTAGGAGGCAATCCTAGTTCTAATACTCACATTTCAAATACAGTGATGCTATACGCTGACTAATAAACTCTACAGACTGCAGAGTGCAGGGATTTTTCTTTTCTGGAGCATTTACTTCAAGCCCTGTTCAGTGTAGTTTCTTCTTTCTTTTAAACCCATAGATGTTAGGATTTTCTCAGGCAAGGAAATGGAAACAAGGTATTTTTAACTACCTACTCAATTGCTTGGAAAATTACCTCTTAAAACATTTAAACACCCACTTCTTATTTTTTCCAAAGCCCTAGAGTAGTCAATTGATACCACACACACACACACACACACACACACACACACACACACACACACACACTATATTCTCTCTCTCCTTTCTCTTTCTCTCCATTTATATTCCATGTGTATATATTATATACCTGACTACAAGACAAATAATCATGATTTTGCTACAAACCTACAGCAGCACATTCTCTGAAATTCTGGAAGATTTAAATTTATAAACCTACATAAGCCCTCAAAAGGCAGGAATCTCATCACAGCAGTGGAAACTTAGGTTATGATAACTTCTTCAACTATAAATGTAATATTTATCAGGCAAAAGAATCCTGATTTTGTATAATGCTACATACAATGAGAATGTACAATTACTTTAGGCTTCCATTTGTTCAAATAATGATAGAGCAGCTGGTGGCAATAAAATCTATTCAATTATTTCCTTTCTGTCTGAATTTGGAATATTTATTCCAGCTCTATAAAAGAATTTATTCTTTTGTTGGATCAGTTCATCTCAAGTGGTTATCAATTTAAGCAGAGATGCCAAAAAGTAGTCCATCAGTAAACAGTTCATCATATAAAACATCAAATACCAACTACCCTCCATTCTTGAAAACACTGGTTTGGAAAATATATGGGGAAAAATGCATCACTGCTTTTAATCAGTGTAATGAAGAACATTAACACAATCCACAAACTCCCTATTCACCAGAAGCAAATTGTTTAGTTCCAATATATTTCTAATGGTTTATTTTTCTCTTTAAACTTTAATTAAAATCAACTACATGTGAAAATTGAGGCATGTAAGCCTGAGAAAGGATTTTTAGCAACAAATTTAAAATAATACTTTGATTCTGGCAGACTCTCTGATGTTTGAAAATTATTAAACTCAATGGAAACACAATTCATAAATTCAAATATCTATAAAATGTGATATAAAATTCAAGCTATTCAACAAATTTTTTCAAGCAAGTCCTATGCACCAAATACTATAAGTACATGACAGATAAGCCATAATCATCAAGGAAGCTATTGGCTCAAGCTATTTATATGCCAATTACATGTGTATAATGAAACATGGATATTAGTAATAAGTTATTTTAAGTAACTGAAATATAAAATGTAATTGATATGTTGGAAGAATTTTATAAACTATTTTCTACTCTTCTCTTAGAATTCTGAACATTCTCATAGTTTAACATTTTATTAGCTCTATTAAATAACTGAGTTCCCATGACAATATTAATTGATCCAGAAGTACACATTTTAAATTACACCAATAACTGTGAGTAGCACAAACATCAGTTAAGATGAATTGTATTCATGCTGCTCAACATTCTACCAAGTATTGAGCAAAAATAGAAGAAAATTGGAAATAAGAGTGGCTCCACAGGTTTCTTTCTTGATATTTTAATAACATTTGTATATCCACTGAATATTTGTCTACCATGTACATTGCTATATAAAAGCACCAAATGCATAAAATATTTCTAGTTGAATCCAGTAATCCCTCCACTATGTTTCCATAGGAAATTAAATCATTACACTCCCAGGTTCACTGGAGTATTTTTCAAAATAGCCAAAATACAGAATCAACCTGAGCGCCCACCAACAAGGGAATTGGTGAAGAAACTATAACATGTACATAAAAAGAAAAATTAGCCTTTAAAAAAGAAAGAGATCCTGTCAATTGCTATAAGATGAATATACCTGGAGATTGTTAAGTAAAATAAGCCAGACACAGAAAGACAAACACTGCATGATCTCATTTATATGTGGAATCTATAAAAGTTGAACTCATAAAAGTAGAGAATAGAACAGTGACTATCACGTGCTCAAAGGAGAAGTGGGATTGGGGAGATGTTGCTCAACAGACACATAATTTCAGTTAGACAGGTGGAATAAATTCAAGAGACCCACATACAACATAGTAACTTTAGTTAATAACAATGTGTTGTGGTGTTAAAAATTGCTAAGGGTATATTTTAAGTGTTCTCAGCAGAAAAAATAAGTAGGTGAAGTACTGTCTATGTTAATTAGCTCAGCTTATCATTCCATAGTGTATAAATATTTCAAAACATGTACCTGCTGAATATATACAATTTTTATTTGTCAATTAAAATAAGTTTAAAATTTTTTAAGTTTCTAAACTATCCTATCATGATAAACTCATATCTCTTGGACATGAACCTGATTGAGCAAAGTGTGCTTTGAAATACAAAAGTTGTAGACTAGTCTCCTCAGAGTTGATACTAATAAAATAGTTTATTCTTTTACATTGCATAGTCGAATAGCACAAATCTCAGGTTAAAACTTAGATGTGTATTTGTGATCATTTTATACTCAGTTTGAAAATTCTTATGTAAACATAAATTCTTTATGCTTTTGTTTCTCTAAAATTGGATGGGCTGGGATTTAGCTCAGTTGGTAGAGCACTGCGCTGCAGTCTCTGAGGTCCCAAGTTCAATTCCCAGCACTGCAAAAATGGGAGAAGGACCTGGCAATCCACTCCCAAGGCAATCCCGAAACAGTCAGCCATTGAAAACCCTATGAGGGTCGCTATGAGTCGGACAACAACTCAATGGTACCTAACAACAAAATTGGATAGCTCCATCATAAGTATTAGTAAATAAAGCTCCAGTTTAAAAAGTATGGCACAAGAGGCCTTGAGGGTCAATATTACTTTTATAATAACATGCTTTTTCACTGATGATGCAGAAGCAATGGTACATAA
Organism: Pedetes capensis; assembly: GCA_007922755.1. Taxonomy (NCBI): domain Eukaryota; kingdom Metazoa; phylum Chordata; class Mammalia; order Rodentia; family Pedetidae; genus Pedetes; species Pedetes capensis. The sequence continues at coordinate 148,071 of VMDO01002498.1, forward strand.
AACTGCTAGTGCCTTAGGAAGAAAGGCCAGGGCACCATTCTTCTATTAATAATCATTGTATTCCTCAACACCATATATCACTGTTAGAAAAACGTATGTGTTTCATTTCCTAATGTCCTTTATGAAGCAGGATAAGTTAACTTTATTAAAACACAACTTTTGGCTATGTCCTTTTAAAATATTCTGTGTAATTAAAGGGTATACACACATAAAGCTTATCTACTGTATATGGCTCTGTGAAGGTTGTCTTAACAATAAGTACTTGTGTAGCTGTATGAGTTGGAAGCCAAACTAGCTACCTTTTTAGAAATAGAAAAATCAAGGTTTCTTCGAAATGCTGAATTAACTGCTTATTCAAACTTAAATATTTAGCAGATGTTTTATCAAAAATGAGCCCAATGTACCTATCACCAAAAGGAAAAAAACTAACAATGTTTATGCCAATAAGAAAATCAGAATTTTCAAATAAAAATTCCAATTTTTTAAATCTGCACTGGCCACCATGATAGCTTCTCTGTACTTCAATCCTTCTAATGAGATGGATGGTATAATTAATGAAAGTGATTGGAAATATATAATGAAGTGCATCAGCATTAGGAAAATCTGTGTAACTTAGTGAAACCACTATTTTTTCCAAATGATTGAAGCATGATGTTACAATGGCAAGCATGGATAAAAGTTCTCCTCAAATTATAGCAGAGACAGCCAGACACTGTGATGCACACCTGCAATCCCAGTAACTTAGGAGGCTGAGGAAGGAGGATTGCAAGTTCAAGGCCAGAGGCACCTGTACAATTTAGCAAGACCCTGTCTCAAAATAAAAAGTTAAAAAGGGAGTGCAACTCCATGGTAGAACACTTGCCTAGCATGCATGAGGCCTTGTGTTCAATCCCCAGTACTGCTATTAAAAAAAAAAAGTGTAATAGAGGCAAATGGATTTTAATGTGAAAAAGTATGAAAAAACTCATTAACATCGTGTCTAAATCCACATTGCAACCATTCCTTAGGAAACTACCACTTTTCAAGTTTTGGCCTAAATTTAAAGAATATTCATAATTGTCGGGAAAGGATCTTAAAATACATCTTCCTTTTTCAACAATATACCTGTGGGAGACCAAATTTTCTTCATATCCTCAAACTAAGCCACATATTGCCATGGATTTAATGAAGAAGATATGAAAATCCAGGTGTCTCATATTAAGCTAAACGTTAAAGCAATTTTCAACAATGCAAACAATGATATTCTTCTCACACATTTTAAAAAATATAGTTATTTCATAAAAAGCATTATTTGCATTAACATGTAATGGGCATGTTATTAATTTAAATATATATCTTTAAAATATTTCTAGTTGAAAAAATGTATAACAAAAAAGCTATTTATAGGAATATATTGAATATCATGGGGAAACAAGCTGCCAGTTTAAAGTATCTTTTTGACCTCAATTTTTTTTTACATTTACTAGCCAGAAGTTTTATTAGAAAATAAAACTACTTATGTACTGATATAACATTCCTCCTTCATGGTCACTGTGAGTTTTTAGAAAAATGTGTGATCCACAACCTTGAAAATCTGTGAAAGAAAATAGCATGAACAGGTAGCTTAGATATTGCTTTCAGCAACATTTTCATGAATTTCAAGATTTTTGCTTTCATCTTCCTCTCAACAATCATGGAGACTATTATAATTTATAATACATCCATTCAACTAAACACTCAGTATTGATTCTTTCTTGATCTGAAGACAAACGTAAGTTTTCTATAAAGATTTGCAAGATCTATTTTTTCACTAACATGAACCAAAATTAAATCAAACCCACTATTTAATTAAAAAGCCATGCTGTTCTTTAACCAGCCACAAGACTCCAGAACCCATTTGCTGTGAACTTAACACTTCATCATTACAGAGATTACACAGGCATTTCTGAGCACAGTATTTACCTATTCTTAGATTAATTAAATTGTTGTTGTTGTTGTTAGGTGCCGTCAAGTCGGTATCCAACTCATAGCGACCCTCTCTACAACAGGGGAAACACTATTGTCAGTGCTTCTCTGCTGTGCATAGGGTTTTCAATGGCAGATTGATTTTTGGGAGGGGGTTGCCAGGTCCTTCTTCCAAGCCCACAGCTTCTGGTGTTCCCAGGCGGGTCTCCCATCCAGGTACTAACCAGGCCTGACCCTGCTTAGCTTCCGAGATCTGACAGGATCGGATGCCACAGGGCTACCGCTGCAGGCAGATTAATTAAATAGCTGACCCTTAATGGCACTAAACTCTGTAACAAACATTCCGTGGAAAAATGTAGCCCATATTATTCTATTCAGATGCTGAGTCAAGACTTTTCAAAGATAGTTAAATTTCTAAATTCAATTACACAAATAACTTTTTCTTACAACTTACAATTTTGTCTAACTCATGCATAGATTTGAAGCAAGTTCATTGATATGACAGTAAGATAGTAAGTCAGTAAATCTCCATAAGAACTAAAATCCATGTGACAGGCTTAGATAGGTAAGAATGACTTAACAGGGATAATCCTTTCTAAAATAAAAACAAGTTAAGAATTCAAAATGAATCCATGGGCTTTGGACCCATGCTCCTCTTATATAAGGAATAAATGTATGTGACTTTCAGGAAACTAAAATCTCCCATATCTACTTTCACCAAGGCAAGAAGGTACTTTCCTTAAACAATAGTAAAATACATTTTTATAAGCTATGATGCATCTACAACTTCTTGAAATTGACAAATCAATTTGTATATGTATGTTTACTCTGTTCTTCCTTGACACATTGGTTATCTTAGGAGTGTGACATTTAATTCCACTTATTTGTGAATTTACTAAATGTCCTTCTGCTTCAGATTTTTAATTTCATTCTATTGTGGTTAGAGAACATACTTTGCATGTCAGTCCTTATAAATGTATTAAAATTTATTTAATTGTCTAGTGTATATGGCTTATCCTAAACAACAGTCCTTGTGCACAGAAAAGAATATGTATTCTTCTACTGTTGGTCAGAGTGTTCTAGAGTAGTCTGTAAGTCTAGTTAGTTTATAGGGTTGTTCAAGTGTTCCTTTCCCTTCATCTATTATTGGAAGTAGGGTAGTCAAATCTACATCAGTTTTTGTTGAATTTTCTATTTCCATCTTAAATTCTGTCAGGTTTTGCTTCATGTATTTTGGGGCTTTACTGTTAGATGTATGTATATTACTGCTATGTCTCCTTCATAGATTTGGCCTCTTATTTAAAATTTCCTAACAACTTTTATCGTTCAAAATCTCGTATCTGACATACAATATACTTACACTAGTACAACCACTCCAACTCTTTTTTGGTTACTATTGCATGGTATTTCTTTTCCCAGACTTAACCTCAACCAATCTGGTGTCTCTGAATCTAACATGTGTCTCTTGTATACAGAATATACAAAGGTCATGCTTTCTCTTCTTCCAATATCTGCTTTTTGATGGGAATATTTAATTTGTTTATATGAAATCAATTATTGACAAGTTAATACATATCTGTCACTTTGTTTCTATTTTCTATATGGCACATCTTTTTTGTTGTTGTCCCTCTATTTTCCCATTACTAATTGTTCATATGTTAGAGAGATGTTTTTAATTCCCTTGTCACTTCTTTTATTATTTCTAATTATTTTCTTAACCCCTGGTGATTAAAATAGCCATCTCAATTTACAACAAAGATTAATATTAACTTTATTTCAATAGTGTGAATAATCTCTTCTTCTACATTTCCTTTTTGCTACTATTGTCATCAAATTACTTCTTTATATACTATTAGCCAATCAATATGGCCTATACTAATTGCTTTATACATTTGTAGTTTAAATCAGAGAGGAGAAAGAAGTGCTACAAAAATATTTTATGTTTACTTAAGTAGTTACCTTTATCAGTCTTCTGTAATTCTTCAAATGAATTTGAATTGTGGTCTAATATCCTTCTATTTCAGCCTGAAGGACTTCCTTTAATACATGTTGTAGAAAAGGTCTGATAGTGACAAATTCTTTCAGTTTTTATGTGGGAATATCTAAATTTCCTTTAATTATGAAGTTTTATTAAATAGAAATTTTTTGGATAACAGTGTTTCAGCACTTTGAATTTATCATCCTGTTGACTTCTGCCTTCCATGGTTCTAGAAGAAAAATCTGGTGTCAATCTTATTTAAATTCCTGTATCTTTGTTGCTGTATTCAAGATTATCTATTTTTTGCTTCATCAGTTTGATTAGGATGTATATGATTCTCTTTGAATTTGTCCAACTTGAGATTATTGGGCTTCTTGGATATGAAGATTAATGTTTATCATCAAAATTGGGGAGTTTTCACCCATTATTTCTTGAAATCTTCTTTCTGCTTCTTTCCCTGTCCTATATTTCTGAAAATCCCATCATAGACATGCCGGTACACATGAAGGTGTTCCAGAGGTCTGTGAGTTTCTATTCATTTTTAACTTTATTTTACGTCTCTGTTCCCCAGACTGAATAATCTCACTAAATTTTCCTGCTGCTAGTTCAAATATTCTGATAAGAAAATTTTCACTCCAGTTATTAGAATTTTCAACTTTTAAATTCACAATAGGATTTCTATTTTTTAATGGCCAGTGTTTTATTGGTATTGTATATTGAGTAATACATTGTCCTCATATTTTCCTTTAGTTATTAAGGGTTTCCTTTAATATTTCTAACATATTTATATCTGATTCAATTTCTGTGTCTATAAAGTCTGTGTCTTATAGTCTATAAAGTACAATGTCTGGGCTTACTGAGAAGCAGTTTTTATTGACTGCTTTTTTTTTCCTGCATATGAACCATACTGTCCTGTTTTGCTGGGGCTTTTTAATTATCCTATACTTGCTTGTGGAAAAATTGACACATTTAATAATACAACATAATGATGCTAGGAATCAGATTCTTTTCACATGCCCAGGGTTTGCTGGTTTGGCTGTTGTTATTGTTGTTGTTGTCACTGCTGCTCTTTGCTTAGTGACTTTTCTGAATGCCATAAAATCTGTATTCTTTGTTATGTGTACTCAATAAAGTTACTACAAAGTTAGACTTGTGATTGGCTAATAATTAGATTTGTTTAAATGCCATGAACCATTATGTTCTGCAGTCTTTGCCAAAGGAATTTGTGGGGTGGGGGGGGATTTACTCAGTGTTCCATAGGCAATTTACAACTCTGCCTTAGCCTTCACTTCTTACTATTGCAGAGCCTCGAGGACAGTCAGATGTGAGATATTAGGGCCCTCTCATTTTTGTAGACATGTGCACAAATCTATACATCACCCTAAATTAGATCCTGATAAAAGTTCCCTTTTTCATAAAGCAAAACAATGAAGAATCCTCAATATGAATACTTCTTAAATGACATAAAACTTAATTCATTATGGATTTATGCTTTTCCATTAGGTAATATCTATCTGCCTGGTTCTGAATGAATCATGATCTGGGCTTATCTGAACCAACTTCTCCCTGAAAATTTATAGATGATTTTAAAACATAGATTTAATCCAAGCATGAAAATGTGAAGTTACCTACTTCAAGAAAACTATTTGAGATTTTATTGTCAAAAAATGTCAAAGTGTTTCTCTCTTCAAATTAAAATTCTAAAAGTTGTTGAAAAAATTTCCCAGGATCATAATCTCCTCTTGTCCTCTGCCCCCTATGTAGTTTCACACAAACTCAACGAAGATAATTCATTTAGCAAAGTGCTTTGTCTCCATAGGCTTGGTAATAGTCTTACTGTGAAATGAAAATTAAATATTCCAAGTGGTTCTTTCTTTCTCAGAGACCATCTTATGGGTGTTGTCTCTGAGGATGAGAAAGCATGGCATAAAACCAAATGAATGCAAAATTTTCACGAAAAGGTATCAGAGACATGGTACTAGAACATTTCTAGGATCAATCAGACATCTTTCAATTTTTTCCCTCAGATATAGCTACATAAGAAGAGGTTTAAAAAATATAAAAGCAATGCTTAAAATCTGGCATGTCAAAAATCAATTCAAATATTTTTAAAACTGACTATATTGCCTATGATATGAGAATCTGCTTTTTAAAGTGAGTTATTGAATCTCACATTATGCTAATGAAGTTTAGTGTGTTGGTATTTTGCTGTAGAAGTTTTCTTATTTTTATTAGCAATTTTTAGTTAGTGTACAGCTTAATGGGTTTTACTACATTTCCATAAATGCATATCATTGTACATTGCTCATGTTCACCTCTCCCATTATCCTGCCCCCATCCCCTTGCTCCTCAGCAATGGTCCCCCTTCTACTTGCATGTCTTGTTTATGTCTGTGCATATGTGTATACATAATTCTAATTTATATTTTTTTTTCCAGAATTTGCCTTAAGGGTAAAACATGGTAGTTTTCTTCCTTTCTCCCATTACTCTTTCTTATTATCCCTTCTCACTTCTCTTTAGGCCCTTTTCTGCCCTACATAGGTCCCTTTCTACTTTTATGACCTATATAATAATATATAAAAATATAATAAAAATAAAATATTACATATATATTGAAATCTAAAATTGACATATGAGATAAAATGTATGGTGTCTGCCTTTGAGTCTGGCTTATTTCACTTAAAATTATGTTCTCTAATCACATTCATTTTCCAGAAAATGTCATAATTTTGTTCTTTATGGCTTAATATAACTCCATGATGTATATATACATTTTCCTTACTCACTCATCTGTAGATGGACATCTACGTTGGTTCCATATCTTGGCTATCATGAATAGCACTGCAATAAACATTTTTGCGTGAGTATTTCTATTGTATGTTGACTTATCTTCCATTGGAAATATACCCAGGAGTGGAAGAGCTGGGTCATATGGTAGTTCTACTTTTAGTTTTTTGAGGAATTTTCAAACAGATTTATATGGTGGCTGCATCAACCTACATTCCTACCAGAAGTGTACTAGAGTTCCTTTCTCCCTGCAACCTTACCAGGATTTGTTGGAGTAGTTTGTCTTGTTGATGCTACCAATTATGACTGGGGTGAAGTGGTATCTCAATGTAATTTTGATTTGCCTTTCCCTGATGACTAAAGATGTAGAATATTTTTCATAGGATCAGTGGTCATTTGTATTTCTTCTACTTTTGAGAACTCTCTGTTCATCTCACTTGTCCACTTTTTTGATTGGATACTTTGCTTTTCTGATGTTTGATTTTTTGAACTCCTTATATATATTCCAGATATTAATCCCCCATCTGATGTATAGCTAGCAAAGATTTTTCTCCCATTCTGTAGGCTATCTCTCCACTCTGATAATTATGTACTATGGAGTCCAAAAGCTTTTTAACTTCATGGAATCCCATCTGTCAATTCTTGCTATTGTTTCCTGTGCCAATGGGGTCCTTTTCAGAAAGTACTTGCCTATGTCTATGTCTTAAAGTGTTTTTCCCCATGTTTTCCTGTAGTAGTTTTAAACTTTCAAGTCTTACATTAAGTTCTTTGATCCATATTGAACTGATCTTTGTACAGGGGAAGAGAAAGGGTTCTAATTTCAATCTTCTACATGAGGATATCCAGTTCTCTCTATACAATTTGTTGAAGACGCTATCTTAACTCCAATTTTTGGCACCTTTATTGAACAACAGATACATGGGTTTACTTCTGGATCTTCTATTCTATTCCATTGGTCTATGTATCTGTTTTTTGTGGCAGTACCATACTGTTTTTATTACAATGTTTCTGTACTAGGATTTTAAATCAGGTATTGTGATGATCCCTGTATTGTTCTTTCTGCACAGGATTGCTTTAGTGATTGGGTTTTTTTATTTTCTGCTTCCATATGGATTTTAGGATTTTTTTTTTCAATTTCTGTTAAGAATGTCATTGAGATGGTGAGGGGAATTGTATTAAGTCTGTAGATTGCTTTCAGTAATACAGCATTTTCACAATATTAATTCTTCCATTCCATAAGTGTGGGAGGTCTTCCATCTTCTAGTATCTTCTTCAATTTCTTTCTTGAGTATTTTAAAGTTATCATTGTAGAGGTCCTTCACCTACTTGGTTAGGTTTATTCCTAAGTATTTTTGTAAAGCTGTTGGGATTATTTCTGATTTCCTTCTCACCCCGGGGGTTATTGGTATGTAGAAAAACTACTGATTTTCATATGTTGATTTTGTATCCTGCTACTTTGCCAAAAGTGCTTATTAGCTCTAAAAGTTTTCCAGTGGAGTTGTTGAGGTCTTCTAAATATAGGTTCATATCATCTGCAAATAGGGATGATTTGACTTCTTCTTTTCTTATTTATATCCTTTTTCTTTCTTTCTCTTGCCTTATTGCTGTGGCTAAGAGTTTAATTACTATACTGAAGACCAGTGGAGAGGTAGTGGACACACTTGCTTCTTTCCTGATTTTAGAGGAAATGCTTTCACTTTTTCTCTAATTAGAATGATATCGCCTTTATTATGTTGAGGTATGGTCCTTTAAATCATACTTTCTTCTGGGCTTTCATCATGAAAGGATGTTGAACTTTTATCATGATGTTTTCGGCATATGTTGAAATCATCAGATGATTTCTGTCACTGAGTCTATTTATGTGCTGTATTACATTTAGTACTGCCTTGACTATGTTCAATCATCCTTCAAGTTGGAACAAAACCAATTCAATCATAGTGTATGATTTTTAAAATGGGTTGTTGAAGTCAACTTAAAAGTGTTTTATTTAGGATTTTTGCATCTATGTTTATCAGGGAAATTGGTTTATATCTTTCTTTTTTGTTGTGTCTTTAGTTAGTTTTGGTATCAGGGTAATACTAGCTTCATGGCAGTGTTCCCTCCATTTCAATTTTATGGATTAATTTGAGGAGCATTACTGTTAATTCTTCATTATAGGTCTTGTAGAATTTGGCAATGAATCCACCCAGTCCTGGGCTTTTCTTTGTTGGAATTCTCTTTACTACTATTTTAATCTCGATGTTTGTTGTAGGTCTGTTTAAGTTGTTTATATTCTCTTGATGTAATTTTGGTAGGCCATATGTCTAGGAATTCATCCATCTTATCTAAGTTTTCCATTTTTTTTGAAATATAAGTTTTCAAAGTATCCCTTAAGTTATTTTCTGTATTTCATTGGTATCTGCTACAATATACCCTTTTTCATCTCTAATTTTATTAATTTGAGGCTTCTCTCTTTTGTTAGTTTGGCTAAGGGCTTGTTGATCTTGTTTTCAAACAACTAGCCCTTTGTTTCAATTCTTTTATATTATTTTTTAGTATTCATTTCATTAATTTCTGCTCTGATCTTTATTAATTTTTTCTGCCTACGGACTTTGTATTTTGCTTATTTTTCTATGACCTTGAGGTGTATTAAGTTATTTGAGTTCTCTCTGATTTTTAATGTAGGCAAGCATAGCTATGAACTTCCCTCTTAGATCTGCCTTTGCTGTATCCCAAAGGCTCTGGCAGGTTGTATTTTCATTTTCATTTGATTCTAGGAACTTTTCCATTTCCTCCTTAGTTTCTTCAAGAACCCATTCATTGTTTAAGAATGATTTGTCAAATTTTCAAGTATTTATACACTTTCTGTCATTTTTTTTGCAGTTCATTTCTATTTTTATCCCATTGTGATCCAATCAGACATACAAAATTATTCCAATTTTTCTGTATTTGTTAAGACTTGATTTATGGAATAAAATGTGACATATTTTAAAGAAACTTCCATGGGCTACTGAGTAAAATGCACATTGTGTAACTTTTGGATGTAATATTCTGTATATGTCTATTAAGTCCATTTGATCTATTGTGCTGTTTAACTCTGAAGTTCCTTTGTTGATATTTTTTGTCTGGATGTTCTATCTATTGATGAGAGTCAGGTATTGAAGTCACCAACTATTATTGTATCTAGACATATGTGTTCCTTTATGTCTAGTAGTGTTTGCTTTGTGAAATTGGGTGCACTGATACTCAGTGGATACATATTTATAAGCATTATATCTTGTTGATCAATTTTTTATTAACATATAGTAATCTTTATCTCATCTAAATTTTATTTATTTATTTATTTATTTGCTGTACTGAGGAGTGGAACTTGGGGCCTCACACATACTTTTTGCATGGGATCAACCACTGAGCCACTCTCTTAGTCCTCCTCTGACTAATTTTAACTTGACATCTACTTTGCCTGATATAATAACGGCTATTCCATTATTCTTCCTTTTTCATTTATTTATTTATTTATTTATTTATTTATTATTATTTTTTTTTTTGGCTTTCATTTGCTTGGTATGTCAATTTATATACTTTTACTTTCAGTCTCTGAGTGTCCTTGACATGGAAAAGTGTTCCTTGTAGACAACAAAGTGTTGGGTCTTGTTTTTTAATCCAATCTATTGACTATGTCTTTTAATTGCAGAGTTAAGAACTTTTATGTTTGGGGTTATTATTGAGAGGGATGTGCTGATTCTTATAATTGTGTTGAGTGTTACCCTATTTGGTTTACATATTATTCATTCTTTTCTTTCTCCCATATTCATATTTGGGTTTGCTGATTTTTTGAGATAGATATGACTGATTCTTTCCTACTTCTCATTCTTTCGTTACTCTCATGAAGTTTATTTTTTTCCTGTACTCTCATGATTGAAATTATCTTTATTACTCCATTGTGTATAGGATTCCTTTAGGTATCTCCTGGAATGTTGGCTTGGAGGTCATAAATTCCTTTATTGTGTGCTTGTCTTGGAAGGTCTTTATTTTTTAATTAATTTTAAATGATAACTGCCGGATATAATAATCTCAGTTGACTTATTTACTTTCAGGGTTTGAAATATATCATTCCATGCTTTCCCAGATTTTAGTATTTGTGCTAACAGATCTGATGTTTTTTCCCATGAATTTACCCTTGTAAATGAGTTTTTCCTCTTCAGCTTTTTAACATTGTTTCTTTATTCTGTAGTCTTGGCATTTTAATGATAATATGTTGTGGGAAAGTTCTTTTCTGGTCATGTCTATTTGGGGTTCTTAATGTCTCTTGTGGCTGGATGTCCATTTCTTTCCCCAGATTTGGGCAACTTTCTTCTATAATTTCATTGAATGGGTTTTTCTATGCCTTTAATTTTTTATCTCATCTCCTTGTATAATTTGCCATCTTAGATTTGGTCTCTTGATCATGTCCCTGAGTTCTTGGAAGTTGTGGTCATCTTTTTTTTTTTTCTTTGTTGATAACTGGATGTAGTATTTCCTCAACTTTGTCTTCTATCCCTTTTTTTTACCTTCTGCTTGATCTAGTCTACTGGTGATACTATCCACTGTGTTTTTTATTTATTATGATCTTCATTTTCAAAATTTGTTTAGATGTTTTTTCAAAATCTCAATTTTCTTGATGAATTTTTCATTCATTTTATTGACTTTGTTTTCTGTATTGTGACTTTCTGGTCTAGGACCTGTATTGATGTCCTTGTTGTTATTGTTAGGTGCTGTCAAGTCAGTATCTGACTCATAGCAACCCTACATACAACAGGCGAAACACTATTGTCAGTGCTTCTCTGCTGTTCATAGGGTTTTCAAAGGCAGATTGATTTTTGAGAGTGGGTTGCTGGGTCCATCTCCCAAGCCTACACCACCTGATGTTCCCAGGTGTTCTCCCATCCAAGTACTAATCAGGCCCAACCCTGCTTAGCTTCCGAGATATGATGCGATGGGATGCCACAGGGCTACAGCGGCAGGCAGACTGATTTCCTTACTTCATTCATTTGCTTGTTTGTGTCCTCTTTGAAGTCACTGATTATTTTATAAGTAGATTTTTGAATTCTTTATCTGACATTTTAACTATATCAATATCTTTGGATTCAGTAAAGAATTATGATCTTTTGGAGGAGATTTGTTGCCTTTTTCATCTTTCCTATGTTTCTGTCTCATAATTTATCCACCTGTTAGGATGAATATCTTGTCCCATTTTATTTGGGAGTCTTCTCAGTGAGTGGTTTTTCTCTTAAGATCTCAATCCCTAGAACCACTTTCAGAGAAGACAAATAACTGTAACAGGTATGTTGTTGTTGTTGTGGGCCGTTGAGTCGGTATCCGACTCATAGCGACCCTCATAGGGTTTTCAATGGCTGTTTCGGGATTGCCTTGGGAGTGGATTGCCAGGTCCTTCTCCCATTTTTGCCGTGCTGGGAATTGAACTTGGGACCTCAGAGACTGCAGCGCAGAGCTCTACCAACTGAGCTAATCCCAGCCCTGTAACAGGTATAGTACCTGACCAAACCAGATATAGAAATACACTTAAAATTAGTTAAAGCCAACTACTACACCAACAATGCCCTAAAAACAGAAAATATCGATAATAATATAGAGTAAGGTATGATGTAACAAAATATTTAGGGTGAATGTATAAATAGCAATTGCCTTAAATAAAAAGGGGTGCAGAGAAATAGAAGAAAGAAGAGAGCTGCAAGTGTTATTTAAAAGAAAGGAAAAAGAAGATTCTCAAATGAAATGAATGTTAGGAAGAGGAAAAGATCAAAATATTTTTAAATGCATAATAAAGAAAAATTGTATAGACTTAGGTAAACATCAGAAGAGCAATAAGAAGTAAGAAGTCTAACCAATTTTTTTTTTAATTTAAGTAAAAATAGCCAGGCGCAGTGGCACATGCCTGTAATCCCAGCAGCTCGGGAGGCAGAGGCAGGAGGATCACAAGTTCAAGACCAGAGGCAGTCTGCGTAACTTAGCGAGACCCTGTCTCAAAAAGTAAAAAAATGGGCTGAGGGTGTAGCTCAGTGGTCCAGCACTTGTAGAGCATGCAAGTGCGAGGCTCTGGGTTCAACCCCCAGTACCACAAAAATAAATAGATAAATAAATGAAAATTAAGTAAAAACAATACTAAACTTATAGTAAATACAAAAAGATAAAGAGCAGCAAAGAGAAACAGAAAAACTAAAAAAGAGATAAAAATTATATTGGAAAAAAGAGAAACAAGGAAATCAAAATTAACAATGAAAAGAAGGGGGGAAGAAAGAATTGAGCCAGACACTATGATGTACACCTGCAATTCCAGTGTCTTAGGAAATGAGGCAAGAGGATCGTGAGTCCCTGCTAAAGGCAGCCTGCACAACTCAACCAGACCCTGTCTCAAAACAAAAATAAGAAAAGGGTGGCGGATACTGCAAAGTTGTACAGCACTCGCCCCATTCAAACCCTGGGTTCAATTCCAGCACAGCAGGAAAACAAATTAATGAAAAATAAAGTACTGAAGCAGCTTCCTTCTGTGTCCTCTAATATTAGAGTATGTTAGGTAGAGGTGGTGGTCAGTTGAAGATGGAGTATTTTATATGGCCTGGACTCAGTTATGCCAGTCTCCAAGTCTCCCTTTAGGATATAAGTTATCTCCTCTTCCTGAGGGGTGGGGCTACCATTCACAGTGCCTGAGCCTCCTACTGCCTCAATCTCTCTGCATGTTGGCAACCTAACCCCCCCCACACACACACATCTGTAGCTATTTACCACAGCTGTATTGCACCCTGGGATTGTGGCATGTTATCCCAGGCTCACTGACTGGTGCTTATTCTATGTTTTCAGGTCCCTGGAGTGGCTCTGTCTCACACAATTTTTTCTCAAGAAGGTACTTATGTCCCTCTGAGATATGGAGCAAGGCAAAATAAATCTCTCTTCCAATGTTGTCCGCCACCCCCCGTCAAGAAGAGCCACTGTCTCACCAAATCCTCTAAATGGATCCAAGGACTGTGGGCTTGTCCTGTGTGGCTGCCAATCTGCCCTCCAGGGCTGCCTGGCTTACTTTTTTGCATGAGAGTTCCATTTACTCTCCCCTCCTAGGGACTCCCAGCTAGAAAACCATCCTGCTCACTCACTTATGACTCAGCTCCATTCTGTACTCTGAGCCCACCCTACAACCTCCTTTATGGTTTCTTTGCTCTCTCTTTGGAGTAGAGTCCCCTCCTCCCTTCTCCTTCCTCCCTCCTCTCTCCTTCCTATTCTGATTTGTTTCACCTTGTCACATGCAGGCTGCCTCCAACCCATCATCTTACACCAGAAATCAATGATGTCTTTAGGAGCTTTAAGTTAATAAAAAATATCTTGCTTAAAATTAGCTATCTGATGATCATGGCTTGATACAAATAAATCTTTTTTAAGATTTTTATTAAACTTGAGAATAGGTTCAGTTTTGAAATAAATTGATTCATTAAATGATACATAGTTTTGGTAAATGGTCATAGCTCTCTGGAAAGAAAAACTAGCAAAACTGGAGAAATCTAATAATAACATTTAAGGTAAAAACTTAAGCACAAAAGAGCCAAGAAAGGAAGAATTAAGGTCCCAAGGCAACCTACTACCAGTTGTATTAAACTTTATGTGTCAGTTACGTTATTAAATGTATATCTTAATGTGTGTCAGGTGAAATAAAAAAGGCGTTAAAGTTTCTATGAGAATTTAACTTACACTTCCTTGTTCCCATATATTTAAATATGTAAACTTAAAGTTGGTTTAATATAGGTCTTTTCAATTAATTGTTTTGATTTTATTTTCGAATGAAAAGAATAGTGACTAACATTATTTAGTATTATGCATGTTTAAATGGTCCTTGTTGGTTTTCAAAATAATACCTTAGTAAGAGGAATACATTGGAAGATGTGTTGATATATTGCTAGGCAAGAGCTAATATTTTTTGGCAGATAGTATTGGTAAGCAGTAAATCAATATGTTAAAAAATCTGAATTGAAAGAAAAAATTTCATCTAATTGTATTTTTTTAATTTTTAGAATACAAATAGCCACAATGCACATGTGAAATCCCTAAACAATCTACACTCATTTATTTAAGCTATAAGAACACAAGAAACTAAAGGAGTGTGCCTTTAATGTCACATTCTCCACCCTACCAAACTTTTAAACACTAGTGGGAAAAAAAAGAAAACTGCTCTTCTTGGTATTTATGGAAAGACTATGGCCCATGAAATCCTACATATTCTAACCCTTGGTTGCTTTCTTCCATAAGCCATAAATTCTTTGTGTTGGTGCTCTCTATGGCATCCCAGATCTAAAAAGTAAAACTTATTTTGGAATGGGATACAGATAACTCATCCCATTATTCTCATGGAATTATAGCTTCATAATTTCTGGATTCACATTATACACTGTTCCAGGGGACCAGAGTAGGATATAGGCTTTGGTATCTTTAAGTATCTCTTCCTTAATAAGTCAGAGTCAAATTTTCTAAGTCAAAAACAACTATAAAATTGTCCAGCATGTTTATTTACATTTTAGAGCCATAAAGTCCCTGTTGTAAGGCTGGTTCAGTTGATGTAACACATGCCTCTTACCTTCTCTGTCGATTACACTCTTAATGATGACTTTCTAAGTGTGAGCCTGATCATCCCACCAAAGTTCCAGAAGGAGTAGTACCATACCCCAAATCGGCTTATTGCATAGATTCATGCTGTTTGAGAATAAATGGCTTGGTCATTCATTACCTCCTGTTCTTATTTACTCTTATCCTTGAGCAGTAAGCAACACTTTAAAAGCAAATCTAAATTCTAGCTCCACTACCTACTAACTCAACAACTTTGCATAAATTATTAAATCTTGTTGTTGTTGTTGTTGTTGTTGTTGTTGTAGTAGTACTGGGGGTTAAACCTAGAGGCTCGTGCTTTCATGCTTTGCAAGGGCTGGAACATTTAGCTGCACCCCCAGCCCATTTTTTTACTTTTTGAGACACAGTCTTGCTAAATTATGCAGACTGCCTCTGGCCTCAAACTTGTGATCCTCTTGCCTCTGCCTCTTGAGTCGCTGGGATTACAGGTGTGTGCCACCACACCCCGCAAATTATTAATTCTTTATAAATGTGTTTCTTTATTTCCAGTGGAGAACTGGAGACTAGTAAGAATTCCTAAGACTGTTGTGTTGAGTAAATGAAACAATGATGCTTTTAAATCTCTAAAAACAGTACATGGCAAAGTAAGTACCCAGTAAATGCTAGTCTTCTCCACAGCAGTTCTATAAATACTCAGAAACATTGTCAAAGAACACCTTCGATTAGCAAAGCTGTGATTAGGTTTAACAGGCATCCATTGAGAACTGATTAAAGGCACAGGATGCCAGACTAGATTTGATTTACAATAATTATAATGATTATCATTCATTCTTCACTCAAATAGTCACTGAGCACCCCCTGTATACATACACCTGAATAAATGTGATGAAGGAAAGAAACCTATAAAGATGTCTCCAAACGCTTATATTATGATTGTGGAGGGAAATAGTGGCCAACGCCAATCAAAGGGTATGGTCTTTAGCAATGGGGAGCTTGTATCAGGAAAGAAAAATTAGTACAGGGTAAAATGTTTCTAAAGGGGGTAAGATTTTTTTATTTTGAATATATTCCTTTGATTCCACTCTTACATTACCCAGTAAAAGTGGGCTCCAAAGGTATCTCTAGGATAAATATTATTTTACTCAATCAATGGTTATTGAAGACCAACTATGTGCTAAACAAGTTATTCTGTTAAACCTCAAAAGATGCTCAGGAAGAAAAATGGCTTGCTTTCATAATTAACATTGTTTTTGTTTTAGAGGAAAACACTGTATCTTGAAACTCTTTATTTTGGCAAAATTTTAATCCCTATTTAATTACCTACTATCAAGATGGCGGACAGATAACACACACCTTCTGTTCCGGAGCAATAAGAAGCCTCGATTAGGGGTTTAAAAAAGCCAATTGAATAAACAGAAACAGAGATAATTTAGTTTGAGAGATAGAGAATGAAACTAGGTGTGCACTGAAATCAAGGATTAGGCTTCAGAGGAGCTACACAGTGGCCAGCAGCAGGACGCCGCCATTTCGCCATCACACAGACAGAGGATAGAATCCCAGAGACTTGGAGGGGATTTCGCGCACACACACCCACGGCCCGGACCCAACATGGACTGCAACCTTGGCAGCACACTCTCACCACGCCTGCGGGACACAGACTGCAGATCCTAGGTGAGTCACCGTGAGGGGGCCCACAAACGCCCTCCATAGCGGCCAGGGAGCGAACGGGGAAGCTGGTGCCAGCGATCCGCGTCTAGAGCTAAGACGCGGCTCCCCTCCCTTCTGTTGCGGCGGGTCAGGCCTACGGTCGCGAACTACACAGAAAATTGGGCACACATATGCCCGGATCCCAGACACATCAGAGGTGAGCCCAAATCACCCCGCTGTGCTGCAGAGAGGTCGGGGGCTTGTGGAGGCAGCTAAGTCGTGCGCGGCTGGGGAGCTCCTTTTCGGCGGAAACTGGCGGAGCAGTTCACCGCCAGCGGTGAAGTTCCAAGCGCGACTACAGCATAGGACAAGATGGCAGGATAGAATCCTGGAGACTCGGAGGGGACTTTGCCCACACACCCAGGGGAGCCGGACCCAACACAGCATGCAAACTTGACATCACACTGTCACCCTGCCCGCGGGACACAAACTGCAAGTTTTTGGGTGAGTCAGCACAGAATCGCACCCTCCCTCCTGTTGTGGCGGTGGGAAACCAGGGCCAGCAGTACACATCCAGAGCTGAAACGCGGCTCCCTCTCTCCTGTTGTGGCAGGACAGTCATGCAGACACAATCTCCACAGACATACGGACACACATATGCCTGGACCCCAGACACACCAGAGGGGATACTAAGTCATCCCACCTCACTGTAGAGAAAGGTGAGGTCTGCGGAGGAGGCTGAGCACCACGCGGACAGAGAGCTCCTTTCTGGCAGAGTCTTGTGGGACAATTAGACACAATAAGAACAGTTTCGAGCGCAACTGCCGAGCATGGCAGACCTACTACAGACTCTCTCTGGGGGGGTTGAATATCATCCCACCCACAAGAGGATTTGGTTCTCCCAAGTGGTCTCCCAAGTGGGCGGAAAGCTGTGCTGTGCCCCCAGCCCACATTTTTCACTTTTTGAGACAGGGGCTTGCTGGGTTGCACAGGCTGCCTGTGATCTCGGGCTTGTGGTCCTCCTGTCTCCGCCCCCCAAGCCGCTAGGATTGCAGGCGTGCACCACCGCACCTTACTAGAAGTGTTTAATAAGTGTGTGTGAGCGTGTATGCATGGTTTTGTTTTGTTATTGTTTTTGGTTTTTTTTTGTTTTTTTGTTTGTTTGTTTGTTTCATGGGGTTTTTGTTTTGTTTTGGTTTTTTTGTTGTTTTTTTATTTTGTTGTGTTGTATGGGGGTATGAAACCAGGGTCTTGCGCCTATTCGCTTTGTAGGTGCTGGACTGCCATGCTGCGCCCCCAGCCCATATTTTTACTTTTTGACACAGGGTCTCTCTGGGTTGCGCAGGCTGCCTGTGATCTTGGGCTTGCGAGCCTCCTGCCTTCGCCCCCAAGCTGCTGGGAATGCAGGTGTATACCACCGCACCTGACTATAAGCGATTTTATACGTGGGTGGGAGCGTGTATGCGTGAGGTTTTTTTTTTTTTTTTTTTTTTTT
>VMDO01002499.1:0-14875 GCA_007922755.1 Pedetes capensis
GAGCCATTGTCAACCCCCCCTTCCTTCACATTGCCAGCTAATGGCTAAGCCAGCTACCTAACACTGTGGCAACCATAGGGACTGGGCAGCAGGCGGCAGCCCCTCCCACTGTTCCTAAAGATCTGCAGCACCCAAAAGCTTGGCCCTTCTGGGGAACTGCAGTCAGGAAATGCCCTGGAGGAAAAATCCTCCATACCGGCCGCATCTGGGTTTCAGGGGCCCCTGGGATGCCTTTTTCCCTCAGGAAAAGGAAGGAAAGGTTCCCTTCCTCCCTCCTCCCTCTGAAAGCAAAGCTGCTCAGTGGGTGGCTGCATGGCTCCTGAGTTGGAGGAGGCCTGGTTAAATAATGCATGAATGGTGGGCATGCAGGCGCACTGGCTGGAGAAAGAATGGAAGCAAGCACAGTGCTGATGGGCCCTGTCAACTCTGGAAACAGATGAGAGGTTAGGTCGTGGGTGGCTGCTTTCTTCAGGAGGAAACTGTGGAAATGCGTGCAAAGCCCAAGGTGGCATTCAGCCAGCCAGGTCACACACAGGCTTCCCTCCTTGCTGCGGGGACTTCCCATCTTAGGATGCAGAAACCAGAGCAATGACTTCATGAGGTGGCCTCGGCCAAGCTCTAGTTCCTTTGTGCTCCACTTTGTATGTGACCCAGATAATTCCACTGACTGTCTGGAATGAGGGCCTGTGGGACAGGAATCATTTGTCATGTGCACAGCTGGCATGGGGACAGGGCGGGGTGAGTGCTTTGAGTGGAGGACCAGAACCCCTCCCCCCACAAAGTTTTTGGGTTACTGCTGGGCAGACTGCTGGCTCCCACCCTCAGGGGCTGCCTCTGGACCAGATCTGACAGGGTTACAGCAACAGGAGGGGCACAGTGAGCTCTTCTGGCTGCAGGCCAAGGGCAAAGATGCAAGGGGCCCTGGGTCCTGTGTGCCACCCTCTGCTGGGAGCAGGGAGGAGGAAGAAGAGAGGCAGCCATGGCTACTGCTCTTGGGTTAAGAGTTGCTCCCAGACCCAGGATGGGTCCTGAGGGATGATGCTTTCGTCTGGTCAGCTCAAGTGCAGCTCAGAAAGCAGGCATGTCCAGCAATTTCTCGATGTGTTCACCTGGGTCTTGCTGGTATGGCCAAGGAAGGAGGTGACTGGCTGGTGGACAAAGGCCACTGTTGTATGGTGGCCAAGACCTAACAAGTTAACTACCTGAGTCTTCATCCTGCCCATATCCCTGCCTAGGTGTGTGCTATTAGGCAAGTTATCTACTTCCTGGGCCTTGTTTCCTTCTCTGTTAACTGCAGCCTACCTTATGGGACTGGGTTCAAGAACTCAATGAGTAATTATGTGTAAGAAAAAAAAATGAAAATACTTCCTAGCATATAAACATTCAATAAACATTGGCTATACCGTTTGTCAAAGCTAGGATTTACCCTCCACCCCAAATACTGATTACAGGAGAAAAAATGTAGTGAAACTATAAGAGAGTTTTATGCTTAATATGTATATTATTTTCTCTATTATAATTTTCTACAAGGAACAAAAGATTACTCTTCCATGGAGGAAAAACACTTTAAACTCTTCAGAAGGGAAGATGCTGCTGATGGGAACCTAGAAGCTATAACTGGCAGAGTAACTGCCAGAGGAGGTTCCGGAATGTGGGTCTGCTCTTGTCCAATAATATCTCAGCAGGAACCTGCTTTTACAAGTGCCCACAAGTCAGGTAGTGTCAGAGTTTCCCAGAAGAATCCCAGAGACCCAATCATGTCAGTGACAGAAATTTTTCCTGTTTAGACATTGAAATGTTTGTAATTAAAATTAAGACACAGAGGATGGAGCGAACACATGCTCCTTGAAGACAATCCTGTAAATTGAGGTGAACACGCCAAACACATAAATAAGCTCCAGTCTCACTAGCGGGGATGTGACAGGCTGGCACATCTCTGAAATTGGTTTGGAAACGAACTGAAACCACCCACCATCCTGACCAGGGAGCAAGGGGGGTTGGTGAAGGGTGGGCCACCGTGACCATGGGTTACCCTAATGCTTGTGAACCCTCCATCCTGTGAACCTGAGCACCTCAGGTGGATGAGGCAGGGCTCTGCTCTGGAACACTCTCTGTGCAGTTTTACTCACGAGCAGAGTCTAATGAATAAGGACCCTAGGGTTTCTCCCTCAGGAATTTAGCATTAACAAAGGATGGGCAGCTGCGGGTAGACTCAAGGGCCAGAGCCTATTCTTAGTTGCACTGGTGGTCCTGAGTTCGAGGACCCAAAACCAACCAATAGAAGAATTAGCATAATGCAAACCTGGAACCAAAGTGGCATGGGTGGTAGTTTATGGTTAACATAAAAACAATCACCTAGCTCCCAGCAGCCAGACCTCAGATAGCATAGGGAGCAGAGGGGGCGCCTGGCATCAATGTCCTGGTAATCTTCCCACTAATCATACGAGTCAGCTCTTCTACCAACAAGGACTCCTGGATTTTCTTAGAAAGGTGACTGGCTTATTCCCAGCACAGTCCCTGAGTCAGTCATGCAGGCTTGTGTTCTCAGGACAGGTTTCTAGATCACAAGCAACTTATGGACAGTGGCTCGATCTGCTTCATGCCCCACTGACCCCCCAACACTTAGCATGGGCACTGCACATAGCAGGTTCTCTGTGTGGAGTGAATCATCTGCAGCCCCAAGGACAGTGGATTGCCACTGTCTCTCCAGGCCTACAGTGTGCCCAACTGAGTGGTGATCAAATAAATGTTTTTTTGAATGATTTGCCTATGTGGATCAGCGGCTCCAGAACACTGCTTGTTCAATCAACTCATGCAACTTGAAATCCAACCCCCTCTGCAAAAAAAAAAAAAAAAAAAAAAAAAAAAAAAAGAAAAGAAAAAGGGGGGTTGGGAGAAAGAAAGAAAAGAAAAAAAAAAAGAAAGAAAGAAAAGAAAAGAAAAGAAAATCCACAAACACTCTCAGCCCAGAAACCCAGGGTCTTGGACAAATAGGTCTGGGCACTAGACTTGCTAAGGCAAACTGTACAATTTAAGAGTTTCCAGCCCAGCCAGCTGTCTGACAGGCAGTTCACATAAAATCCCTCCCCCCAAATAGCTCCAAGCCTACCAGTCTACAGAGATGGGAACAGGAAATGGAAAATGACCATGTCCTTGGCTCACTGTGCTGTCATTCCTGCCCTTGGGAGCCGGATTTGCCCAGCACAGCCCTCCAACAGACCACCCTTTACGGTCCTGCCCTGAGCTGCATGGCCACCACCCAAAACCCACTGATTAGGAGATCAAATCCACACTGGAGCAACTTTTTTGGGGGGAAAGAAAACAAGGGTCACATGAGGGGCACACATCAAATATCAGACTTACCATGATTCCTGAAACGTTCAACCATTCACAAATATTCTCCAAGCAGGGAGGAAATGTACTATTCCTCCTTAATATGCTTGCATGAGCTGCAGGGAGTTACTAAATTATTCCCTGCACGACGGCTGCTGTATTTCCTTGCAGATTTGGCTTTAATTTTGGCATGAAATCTCACCTTTGCCTGAAATACACTCCTGAAAAAGATCACCTGGAAAAATTACTTCCTTTGCCTCTAATGCTTATAGTTAAAGCGCTGGAAGAATCTCGAACATTGCCAGCTTTGAGGGGAGGTGGTGTGCTCAACTTTCCCAGGCAGGAAGCAACACATTAGTTCCTTCTTGTCTACCAAGAGGGATAAAGACCTATTTCAAGTTTTGGAAATCTTCAGCAAAATCCTCCATGAGAGATCCCATCTGGGCCCCTGCTTTGCTGTCAAAGAAGTAGCTCAGCAGAAGCAATAGTTGCCAAATAATTAAAGCAGTGATGGGATGCAGGGGGCTGGAGGCAGGGGCAAGTGGCAGGGAGATGCAAGGAGAGCAAAGGAGTGAAGGCAGTTTCCTGGGAGAAAGTCAGGCCTTCCCCAGAATCACCTGAGGCCTTATTGCAAGCAATAGCCTTCACTGGTTATTTGCTCTAAGAGATGAGGCTATCGATTTCTGGCTGATAGAGCCCTAAAACCAACTGGTCTAGGAACTATCCCTTGTCTGTGCATTGTAGGCAGGGCAACACACATGAGTGGAATCCAAATGCACTCACCACTGGAAGCAGAGGGCCAGCCAGGGTGAATGCCAGGGTTGGGAAGAGCCATTGTTCATTTTTTGTCAATGTATTGCTAAAGTGGAGAACCGTGATTCTATAGGATCTCCCCCAAGTTAAACTCAATTTAAGAATAAAGGAAGTTGGGTGTGGTGGTGCATGACTGTAATCCCACCACTTGGGAGGCTAACACAGGAGGATTTCAAGTTCCAGGCCAGTCTGGGCTACACAGTGAGACTCCACCTCAAAATAAAAAGGAATAAAGACATCTCATTGTCAGCTCTTGGTTCAGTTAAAAACCCTGTAAGGCAATGAAGTAATACTCTCCAGAATGTAGAGTGTACAGTCTTTTTGACCAAAATATTTCACCTTTGGGAGAGGAACTAACAGACTCACCTAAGTATGCAAAGATATATGGAACAAGACAGCTGCCGTCACATTGTGTATGGCAGGGAAAAAAAATAGTCAACTAAAATTCCATCAATAGAGGAATCATTAAATAAATGATGGTGTTTATAACACAGAGGGCTCTGCTGGCAATAAAAAGAGTGATGTAAATCCACATAGACTGACCTAGAAAGATGCTCCCTGTATGCTGTGAAGAAAGCACCTTTAATACGATTCCGGAAGATCTGCAGGGAGCGCAGAGGCAGGTCTAAGCACAGGCCTGGGAAGATGGCATTATAACTCCAGTCCTTTCTGGATTTTCCTGGTGGAAAATGGGTCATACTACCATTAATCATGGTCAGCATAATTTTAGTGTTTAGGCCTTGCCTACTACACTGTTGTTTCAACTTTGATTCCTTTCATTTATGGGTAATTTCTATTCAAATAGGGCTACAATTCAGTCTAATGCTCTCTAGGTCCCCTGGAGCCTGAAAGTCAGCAAGAGTGGGGCCTCTAAACCCTTCTATGCCCCTTCTCAGCAGGATGTAGCCAGAACGATGACCTTACCCACTTTCCCAAATGATTTTAGGGTCCTGACTCTTGAAGGGTAAGCTTGGGCATTAGCAGATAATATGAAGGAAAAAGGGATTGAAATTGACTCCTGTCTTTGGCCATAATAGAAGAAGCCACTGGCATCTCTGAGGACACTGGGAAGACATTTTCTAAGTAGTGACACACTAATCCAAGCCATTGATCCATTAACAATATAAATACCTCAGACTTACCATCACACTGGGTGCCCAGAGCTAAGTATGCCTGAGTTTGAATAAAACTAGGGGAAACATGTGCCTGCTCTCTCTTTCCTTCTTTTCTTTCCTCTCCACTTCTTGTCCTTTGCTCCTCTTTTCTTTTCTCTAGCAACTATGTCCACACTTATCCTGTCTTTCAGACCTGCCATCTTCTCTATCTAAGGTACTTTTCCCTCTAGAAGTCTGCTTAACTGTTCTCTATGACTTTACCTTTCCCTGGGAAACAGAAATATCCTTACACAGATTCACCCAGGGAACTCCGTTTAAGTTCCATTGCAGGTTCACCTGCTTCTCTAGGTGCCTCAGTCTTCCCTGTAATTATTTCTTAATGGTATAGTATCTTTTTTTTTTTTTTTTTTTAAGGTACTGTGGTTGAACCCAGGGCCTTGCGCTTGCATGCTCTGCAAGTGCTGGACCACTAAGCTGCATCCTCAGCCCATTTTTTACTTTTTGAGACAGGGTCTCGCTAAATTATGCAGACTGCTTCGGTCTCAAACTTGCGATCCTCCTGCCTCTGCCTCCCGAGCTGCTGGTATTACAGGCATGTGCCACTGCACCCAGCTATGGTGTACTATCTATTAATAAACCGTATTTATGCTCTCTACTGTAACTTATGTGTCTGGTATAAATTCATTTATGTGCCAAATACAAGGGCCAGAGTTAGGCTGCCAAATTCTCAGACAGCAGCCCCAGACCTGCCTAACTGCACTCCTTGTGAATCTCCCTCCAGTAACAGTGCTAACCCACTTAAGAACCTTACACAGAAGATTCTTGTTATTCTATAAAGTCACCCTAAACAGGTGAACCACTGCTCCTAGGGAAAGATAAGAGGTTAGGTCCCTATGATCCTCTGATAGCAACGTTTCATCAATCAAGTAATACGAGCAATACATAACTATTCTGTGTATGTCTGTTTAATATACTACACCACTGATTCATTAACACTGAATTCAGGGCAAAAAGTACTACAATTCATGCCTGAGTGAAACATATATGCATTTTCCATACAAGGCACATCACAAACTTGAGCTTAGAACGCTACACAGCACTTCAGCACTATGCTTGGGGGCCACTTTCAATAGCAAAACCATCAACAAAAAGTATGAAAAAGGGAGAAAATGTGGTAGTCAATAGAACACACACACACACACACACACACACACACACACACACACACACACACCCTGTTTACGGTACAAGAGCTGAAACAAGAAGTCAGAGCGCTGCCTTGTTCCATCTGGCGACAGCTTGGAATGTCCATATATGGAAATTATAATTTTTTCCTGTTCTGCACATGTTCATGAATAACCACAAAAGCACCGACCTGATTTGGGGATTAAAAAAAAATTTGTGAAAAGCTGGGCATGGTGGCACACACCTGCAATGCCAGCACTTGGGAGGCTGAGGCAGAAGAACTGATGTGAACTCGAGGCCACCCTGGTCTACATAGTGAGTTCCAGGCCTGCTTGGACTACACAGCAAAACTTTGTCAAAAAAAAAAAAAAAATAGTGAATGGCTGAGGTACAGCTTAGTGGGTGAATGCTTGCTTAGCATGCATGAGGCCCTGGGTTTGATCACCAGCACCAGAGAAAGGGAAAGTTAGTGAGCAGGCAAATTCCTAAGCACAGAATCAGAGAATTGACAGTTTGCATATACACCAAACATTTCCAGAAATTTTTACTAGGTCAATTTTAGAAGAGGACAGATAAACTGTTCCCAGAAATACTGCTGCAGAGTAGAATGGACTTTTTTACTTTTGGGGTCTGTTTGTAACTGATTTACCACTTGTTTTAAAGACTGATATTGAGGAGATGGGTCTCCACAGGTTAGCTGGGCTCAGCATGACATACTCACTCTGGACTAAGGGAGTCTGCATGCAGGAGGACTGTGTCCAGAGAGGGGCCCTTTCCTGGCACAGGGGACCCATGATGACCCTCCTCCCTAACTCTTCCCTCTCTGGGGAGGGGATGGGGCCTGAGACGAAGGTGAGCAAAGGACTTGGCCTCACCTACAAAAACCAGCCAGAACTTGACCCAAGAAACAGATGGATCGTCACCCCACCTCCCACTGCTTTCCAAACCTAAGGCAGTTGGCTCAGGGTAGGACAGGCTTGCTTACCAGAGGAATACAACCCTGCAGTGAGGACCCTGTTTTCCAGGGAAGGGGCAGTTCCAGAAGTGACCACGAAAGGAAACAGAAGTTTGCAAAAACAGCATGCAGAACTGGAAAAGGTGAGGGGAAAATGGAACAGGAAGCCACAAGGGAATCTGGCAGTTTTGCTTACTAGGTGGTTTATATGGGTATAAGCTGCAATTCATCTTTCCACCACTTGAAAATAGTTTTATTCCCAATTATGAAAGCATGTAAGTATATCTAGATCTTGAAGGACACAAACCAAACTGCAATCGTAGTGCCATGAATATAGGAGGGAACTATGTTTTACACTAGGTACTTCTGCAACTTTTTTAAAAAAACAAAAACAGACTTTTTGCATCATAATAAGATCTTACACTTAAGGCCATGAGACCCTAGCAAAGAAGGCACTCTTGCCTTTCTGGTTTTCTCTCCCACCTGCCTGCCCTCTGAGACTGGTCCCTGACCTGGGGTTAAATATTCAAAAAAACAGCTTCTCTGACCAGCAACCACCAGGCGAAAGCAGAACTCAAAAATCTGTGGAAAAGTTCAACACAGACTTAACATATGACCTGCAAGTCAGCTCTTAGCATATGCCCAAAAGAACTGAAAACAAATGTTCAAGTAAAACTTGTATCCAAATGTGCAGAGCAGCACTATTCACCATAGCCAAAAGGAGAAAACCACCCGAATATTCATCAGCAGATGGCTGGATAAACAAACTGTGGCATATACCACAGGCTATGATTCAGCCTGGAGTGGGATTTAGCTCAGTTGGTAGAGCACTGCTCTGTATAGTCTCTGAGGTCCTGAGTTCAATTCCCAGCACCGCAAAATGGAAGAAGGATGTGGCAACCCACTCCCAAAGCAATCCCGAAACAGTCAGCCACTGAAAACCCTATGAGGATCACTATGAGTCACACTCGAGTCGACGGCACCTAACAATAACAACAACAACATGATTCAGCCTTAAAAAGGAACAAAGGATGATACTTGCTATAGCATGGATGCCCTCTGTGAAGGAAGCCTGGTACACAATCACATACTGCATGACCCTTCTGATGTGAAGGTACCAGAATATGCTCATCATATGGAGAGAAAGCAGATTAGTGGTTGCCAGGTTTAGGGGATGGAAGGACTAGAAAGTGACTTTAATCTGTACAAAAGTTCCTTTTAAGGTGATAAAAATGTTCTGGGACTAGATAGCATGATGGCTGTACACTAGATAGTGTAAATGTACTAAATGCTATTGAATTGTATACTTTAAAATAGTTAAAATTGTAAATTTTATATTATAGTGTAAATTTTACCTTAATTAAAAAAAAAAAAAGCAGCTGAGTGCAGTGGCATACCCCTATAATCCCAGGGACCTAGTAGGTGGAGGAAGGAGGATCACAAGTTCAAATCCAGAGACAGCCTGCATAACTTAGTGAGATCCTGTCTCAAGATAATAAAGGGGGAATAGGTATTGGGGGTGTTACTCAGTGGTAGAGCCCTGCCTGCACTTGGGCAAGGTACCTGTTCTCTCCAAATAATGGGCATGAGACAGTGTGACCATGTAGGCTGTGGGTGCAGACTCTGTGCAGTATTCATGAAGTGCCTGGATAGAGGCCCAGGACATGGTGAGGTGGAGGCCGATGTACTACGATGATGCACTGTCAAAGCCAGCTCACCTGGAAGCTGTGGGGTTTCCATGTTGTTGAATTATCCCTCTAATGAAATAACAACAGAAAGACAGTTGGGGGACAGGTGATGTAATAGGGTGGTTCTACTATGTTTATAGTATATTTACATTTCCCTCAATTCTACAGATGTCAAGGCCTACAGCCATAGCACTGTAGCATCCAATCCAGTAAGATCTCAGAAGCTAAGCAGGGCCAGGCCTGGTTAATACTTGGATGGGAGACCACCTGGGAACACCAGGTGCTGTAGGCTTGGGAGAAGGATGTGGCAACCCACTCCCAAAAAACAATCAGCCATTGAAAACCCTATGAATAGCAGAGAAGCACTAACAGTGTTTTGACTACTGTATGTAGGGTCGCTATGAGTCAGATACCGACTCGATGGCACCTAACAACATATATATTATATACATACATACATATTTCTTTATTACTGCAGGATTGCCTATTGCATGCTAAGCAAGCGTTCTACCAGCAAGCTCCACCCCCTTATCCAGCTGTACAGTATAATTATATTTATGATTCTATCCTGTGCTAAGGTAAGAGATGAAATTAATTCAGTCATAGAGACTAAGGGGTAGCACTGCCATGTGTTCACTGTGGAATAACTCAAAAGCTCTCATCAGGCCTGTGGACATGGGCCCTTGCCTAATTCCCATTTTATGGGGGGCCAGGGACAGGTGAGAAGTTCCATCTATATAAAGGCCCTAGCCGCAGGCAGCTTAAAGAACCTGAAAACTGACAGGTGGGGGCAAGAACCCCAGCTCTCCTTATTTCAGAATAATGTGAGACCAAATCAGCAGAACTCCAAGCTTCCCGAAGTAAGGTGAACCCCTCCAGTGGCTGACAGACTGGGGAGAGAGGAGAGAGGAATGAAAAGGATTTCAGGCTGTCATGGAAACTTTTCTTTCCTCGGGGCTCCAGAGCATATGGCAGGTGTCCTGACAAATCCCTCCTGCCACCAGAGGCTAGCTGTTGCCACAGACGTGGGTGGGGGCATCTGTCTCTCCTCTGGAAGGCCCCCTCCATCCCTCCCTCACACAGACAGCAGCACAAAGGAGTCTCCAGTGTGCACCACACATCCTAGCTCCCCAGGCAGACTCTTGGGCAGAGCCTCTATGGCTCCATGGAAATCTAAGTCCCCTGCCTCCGGCAGGTCTCAATGTAACTCACAGATCACAGAAGCAGGAGGCCAAAGGCCACGGTGCAGATTTCCCCTGCAGCCCTGAAATGCGATGCTCACTGTGCCCTCCACTGATGGTGATGTCTCACAGGCCCCGTATCTCTTCCCAAGACAAAAGGGTGCTGTGTATTGACTTGGGACTTCCAACAGCCAACACGTGAGACTTCCAGCAAAACTGGCTTCCATGGCTTACACAGTAAACCAGCTGGCCTCAGGTCAAGAAGAAGCACAGATCATGGGGGGGCAACCCTGAGGCAGTCAAAGGGATTATGACGACAGTAGGTGGAAGGTCCCAGGGTGGAAAGCCAGATAAGATTTGGAGAACTCCAAAGCTGTGGTTCTCCAGCAGGGTGATGGCGCCTACAGGGGCTGATGGCAGTGTGCCAGAAGCAGACAAAGCCACTTCAGAAAATGGGTGCCACCTTCCTACAGCATCAGGTGGGAAATGCGCAATGAAATAGGACAGCTACAAAGGGTAGAGGAGAATGTAAGACGTGACTGGATTTTAAGGATGAAATATTAGAGGGCAAAGAAATGTCCTAAGTACAGCTGGCTACTTTGAGCCCAAACCTTTGGGACATTCAACTCCTTTACATGAAGGGCAACCTAGAGATGTGCAGAACCCTCATTCTAAAGGAGTTCCTTAGCTCACTTCATTGACTCTATGAATTTTTTATGAGGCTGTACTCTGTGCCAAGATCCTTTCCTTTTCTGCAACTCCCTGGCTAGTGGGGGCGGTGGGTGTTAATTCAAAGTACCAAATGCCATTGGTCTGTATATCAGAGAGACCTAAGTGGTGTAGGACAGCAGGGGAGGTTTCTGCAGGGGTGCTGGGCCCAAGTGGCATTTCACCAGAACCAGGTGTGTAAAGAGAGTGAGAAGCAATCCAGGCAGGGGGAGCCTGTAAGTGCAAATGTCTGTTATGGGGTAGGGCTTGGCCAGTGTGGCCAGAACCCAGGAAGTGATGAGGAGAAAGGCATGAGGTCCAAGGCAGAGTTAGAGGGTTTGTCTTTATCCTGAGACTCTCGGACAATGGTAGGGCAGTTCACGCAGGAGGGTGGTAGGGCACCTGCGTGTTCAGGATCTCATCCAAGCAGCAGTGTATGAACACGGTAATCCCACCAAGGCACGCAGATGGCCAGAGCTCAGGCTTTCACTGAGGCCTCTATGGAAGGTGCAAGCCTCAAGAGGGCCTGAGGAGTACAGAATGGGTCTTGCCTAGGTCTAAGTCAAGCCCTTGCATCTCTAGAAACCTCTCAGAACACTGCATGCTGAAGGCCCCTCTCAGTCCATTTAGAGGCCCCATAATAAGATGTAGGAGACAAGAGGTTAAGGACACAGGCCTGGCACCATGCAGTTCTGGTCTCAAATCCTATCTATCATATACTACCTGGGCAACCCAAAGCAAGTTTCTCAGCTTTTCTGCAACTTGGTGGTACAGAGTACCAAGAGTATTTTTCTCCTAGGGTCACCATGTGGCTTCACTAAAGTCAAGCTGTGAAAATCCTCACCACTTAGTCTGGCACATTTCAGATGCTAGTTATGGTGCAGCTCACATCCAGCACAGGATGAACACAGAGGATGTGCAAAGACCACTGACACGTGAAGTGGTTTGGCAGCACCACAGCTGGCTGGCTGAGAGGTGTAGAGGAAAATGCAGGCTCCACTTACTTGCAAGCAGGAGGCAGGAGACAGCCACGGTGAACAGCTGCTTGGTGGTGGTAATGTTGTAGCGGTCCATGAAGTGGTCCAGCAGGTAGACAGCCAGGTGCCGGGCCTCAGGGCACAGCTGGCAGTGGCTGCTCAACAGGGTCAAGATGTCCACAAAGAAGCGGCGGCTCTTTAGGAGTGGGGAGTGGGCACAGAAGGCAGGCAGCTTCAGCTCCTGGAGGACAGGTGGGCAGAGGGGGTCAGGGCAGCCCCGACAGCCTCAGAGGTCCTGGACACCCTGAGCTGGAGATCTGCCTGTGGACTGTGGCTGGGGATTCCCTCGCTCATTCTGCTTCAAGTCTCAGGACAGCAGTGCCTCTGTTCCAGAAACTTCTGACTGTCTCCTGCTCACCCTCCCTATGCACAGATTCAGCAAGGATGCAAGACCTCCACGGTGACAGGAAGCCAGCACTTCCCAGAGGGAGGGCTCGCTATGTGACACACACGAGGTGAGTGAAGAATGCCGGCTCTGAGGCCACGGACCTACATCCAGATTCTGGTTCCAAGACTCAGCCTCCTCCTGAGAACCAGTCACCTGCCTTCCCTTCGTCTCCTCTTCAGTGGCTGAGAACTAAAGGAAAATGTCTAGCACACAGCAACCTTCCAAGGTCCACAGCCAGTTCCCTCTGTGGGTAATATTGTGAATGACAGGTGTTTGAAGAAAAAAAAAGATCAACCTAAAAAACATTATTGAAATAACAATTAAGCAACTCCCAAGTATCCTTCACTTCCATTCACTAATTGTTGACAACTTGCCTTCCTTTTCTCTACGTGCACACACATTTTTTACTAAAAGTAAGTTCCAGATATGATTCTCCTTCCTAGGAGGCAATTTCTACTTTGTAATTTACATGCTGCCATGTCGTCCCAATTTATATGTCTAATCTACAGCCATATCACCCCAGCCTCTGATCTCATCAGATCTTGGCAGCTAAGCAGGGTGCATGTGGTTAGGACTTGGATCAGAGATTGCCTGGGAATATCAGATGGTATAGGCTTGGGAGAGGGACCCGGCAGCCTGCTCCTGAAACAATCTGCCATTGAAAACCCCATAAATAGCAGAGAAGCACTGACATAGTGCCAGGCATGGCACAGTATCAAAAGGGCGTTTTGTTCTGTTGCAAATAGGGTTGTTATCAGTCAGACTCAACTTGATGGCACTTCACAACAACAACACAAGAAAAACCAGGCAAAGAAGTATAAAATCAGTAAGAATTTTTAAGGCAGAAATTTTTCTTCTTATATATCTACAGTTTCACCTTTTGACCAAAGTAGGTTAGATACTATTTCTTTAGAAAAATGTCTTGTAACATTTTGTCAAATAAGGAAACTAAAGGCAAGGAAAACTGAAGGAAAATAGGAAGTTGGCAGAAAATGAATGAGAGCTTAGTAATGCCAAGTCATCGGTGATGACATTAAAACAACTGGTGTCCCTCTTCTGTATCATCCCTCCCCCTTTGCCTTTTTTCTGTGGTGCTGGGGATTAAATCCATGCTGGGCAAGCACCCTATCACTGAGACTCCTAGCCCAATAATATAATGCCTCCCTAATCCCTTACTCAACCAGCCACAGACTAGAGCTAGAAAGTATCTGTCCATTCATTTATTCATTCAAGATATTCCTTTATTTCATTCAATCCA
Organism: Pedetes capensis; assembly: GCA_007922755.1. Classification (NCBI taxonomy): domain Eukaryota; kingdom Metazoa; phylum Chordata; class Mammalia; order Rodentia; family Pedetidae; genus Pedetes; species Pedetes capensis. The sequence goes on from VMDO01002499.1 coordinate 13,662, forward strand.
TGTCAAGTATCTCTATTCCTTAGACATTATTCTGGGTACAGTAGATATAGCCATAAATGTATGACTTGGAACTATAAAACTCTTAGAAGAAAACAAAAGTTTATGAGTTAGATTAAGCAGTGGTTTCTTAGATATGATACCAAAAGCTGAAGTAATAGAAGAAAACAATACGTAACCTGGATTTCAAAATTAAACACTTTTTTTTGTGTGTGATACTTGAGAGTTGAACCTGGGGCCTTGCATGTACTCTGCAAGTGCTCTAACACTGGGCTGCACCCCCAGTTCATTTTTTAATTTTTTATCTTAAGACAGGGTCTCACTAAATTATGTAGCTGCCTCTGGCCTGGAACTCACAATCCTCCTGTCTCCGCCTCCCAAGTTGCTAGGACCAGCATGAGCCACAGTGCCCTGCCAAGTTAAAAACTTTCATGCTGCAAAAAATACCACCAATAAAGTAAAAAGACAGCCCATAAAATGGGAGACAATATTGGAAACAATATGCTCATAAAAGACTGAACACAAAACATATAAAGAACTCTTATATCACAGCAATTAAAAGACAACTAAATTTAAAAACAGGCAAAGGAGCTGGGTGTAGGGACACACATCTATAATCCCAGCAACTCAGGAGGCGGAGGCAGGAGGATTGCCTGTGCAACTTAGTGAGATCCTGACTCAAGGTAAAAAATAAAAAATGGGCTGGGGGTGTGACTCAGTGGTAGAGCACTTCCAAAGTATGTACAAGGCCCCGGGTTCAAATCCCCAGTACTGCAAAAAGAAAAAATAATTAATAAAATAATAAAATAAAACAAAAAGGCAAAAGATTGAATAAGGCCAGCAAGCACATATGGGCTGGGATTTAGCTCAGTTGGTAGAGCGCTGTGCTGCAGTCTCTGAGGTCCCGAGTTCAATTCCCAGCACCACAAAAATGGGAGAAGGACCTGGCAATCCACTCCCAAGGCAATCCCTTAACAATCTGCCATTGAAAACCCTATGAGGGTTGCTATGAGTCAGGTAACGGCTCGACGGCACCTAACAACAACAAGCAAGCACATGAAAAGATGCTTAACATTAGTAATCACTAGGAAACACAAATCAAAACCACAATAAGATACTATGTCAAACCTATTGGGACAACTGTCACTAAAAAAAAAAAAAAAAAAAAGAATCCCCCAATCTCAACATAGCAAAGGTTGGTGAGGATGTAGGGAAAC
>VMDO01002499.1:14975-58036 GCA_007922755.1 Pedetes capensis
AGCGACCCTCTGTACAACAGGGGAAACACTATTGTCAGTGCTTCTCTGCTGTTCATAGGGTTTTCAATGGCAGATTGATTTTTGGGAGGGGGTTGCCAGGTCCTTCTCCCAAGCCTACAGCTTCTGGTGTTCCCAGGCGGTCTCCCATCCAGGTACTAACCAGGCCCGACCCTGCTTAGCCTCCGAGATCTGACGGGATAGGATGCCACAGGGCTACAGCTGCAGGCGTAGGGAAACTAGAACTCTTATATACTGCTGGTGGGAAAGTAAAAAGCAGCAGCTACTATGGGACAGTCTGGCAGGTTCTTAAAAGGGTAAACACTGAGTTACCACATGGCCCAGCAGCTCCAAAACTCATATATGAGTATTCATGGCAGCATTATTCACAACAGCATCCAAATGAAAACAACCCAAATGGCCATCAACGAATAAATGGATAAATGAAATGTAGGTATCTGTGTAATGGAATGGAATATTACACAGGGATGAACCTTGAAAACATGTTGAATGGAAAAGCAATCAGTTGCAAAAAGCCACATGTTGTACAACTGTATATATGTGAAGTGTCCAGGACAGGCAATCCATACAAGCAGAGCGTAGATCAGTGGTTACTAAGGGATGGGCCTAGGAACTGCTAGTGGGTATGGGGTTTCTTTTCAGAGAGATGAAACTACTGTAAAATTAGATAACAGTGACAGCTATACAACTCTATGAAGACACTAACAACTGAGTCACATACTTTTTTTTTTTTTTAATTTTTATCCTTTTTGTGGTACTAGGCCGTTGAACCCATGGTTTCAAGCATGCTAAGCAAGTGCTCTTATCACTGAGCCCTCAACCTTTTTTTAATTTTTTATTTTGAGACAAGGTCTTGCTAAGTTGCTCAGGCTGCTGAATCGCACACTCTAAAATATTAATGTTATGGCATGTGAATTACTACATCTTGACAAAACAGTTATAAAAAATAAGATAGATCCATCTTCCAGTAAGAGAGAGAGCTGACAATAAACAAGACGACAATGATAGAATTCCTAACTGTGATGAACACTACAAAGGAAAGCTGCAGAAGCTGAAGAGCCCCCACCTTCCCTGAGGGAAGGGAGGCCCGGCTTGCGGAAGCCAAGCTTGCGTCCAGATTTCACATTGATTCCTGCTCTTCTGGCCTGAGCACAGAGACTCAGAGGCCAAGACTCAGCTACCTTTCCAGTCCAGAGCTTTGCTCAAGGAAGGTGCTCAGAGGCTAAATAAATCCCTTCCTCTTCCTCAGGTGTATACATGAAGAAACTGAGTTTGAAAATACCCTTACCCCAAGGCTTTACTGAACTAGCAACAGGTCTGAGACTAGGAGACTCTCAAGGACCCTTATTTCCAACATTCTGTTTTTGCAATCATGAGGATCTTTCATCCCCAGCTTAACATTAAGGAAAAGACCTGCCATCATGTGCATTCATCCTTGTTCGATGACTCATACGGTGACACAGCAGTTCAAACTCCTTGAAGGCAGGTTCTAGGTCTGCCTCTGTTCATCTTTGTTTCCCCAGCATCCAATGGGATTAGGACAGCTGGGTGCCTAGTGACTAATAGTTGAGACAACAAAGGGAGGAAAGGAATGAACTAGAGGAGTGGGTACCCGTGGCCCTGGGCCTGGCAGGTCCCAGGGGACTTCCAAGGACAATAGATGCAAGTTGGAAAGGGCTTGAGGAATTCACTTCTGAAAATGGAGGGAGGGAAGATTGCTCAGTAGGAAAAAACACCATCTGGAAGCTACCACTGGTGTCCCATCTGGGTAATTTCCAGTGGGTGGTAGGTAGGGCGGGTATTCCTACATAAAGCAGGCTGGAAAGCTAGGCAGTGGCCCCTCTTTTTTGTTTGCTTTGTTTTTTTGAAACAACGTTTCATTGTGTAGCCCAGGCTGGCTTGGAACTCACTATGTAGAACAGGCTGGCCTCAAACTTTTGTTGATCCTCCTGCCTCAGGCTCCCCAGTGCTGGGATTACAGGCATGGGCCACCACACCTGGCAGGGTCCCATTTTTATATGGGTTTAGGTTATCTGTCCTGCCCTGAGGGCAATGGGGAGCCATGGAAGGATTTAGAGCAGAGCTTTCACTTGGTCTGAGAAGCCTTCCATGAGAATCTGAGCCAAGCCCCCTAGGAGACTTAAGGCCAGACAGCCAGGAGCAGCAGCTGCTATGGGGTGCGGCTCCCCCAAAACTGCCCTTCCCCCACAGCCCCACGAGCCTGCAGGCTGCCTGATTGTTCCCTTTAAGCACAGGCTCATGTCGAGAAGCAGCCATCATCACAGAGCCTTGGTGTCTGTAGGCCACAGCTGCCGGAAAGCAGCCTTAGCCAAGTGACCTTTGGCTAAGCCTCATGGGGCATTTCAAAGCCCCAAAACACAAGTCAGATAAGCAACATCCTGATTTCCCCCCCCTCTCAACTCAGCCAAGCTTAGACTTTCTAGATCTTCCCTTGTGCCAGGTGGGAGAAAAGAGCTCAAGGCAGCACATGAAATGTCTGCTCACGGCCCTGGGAAAAAGTCTTTTGCCTTGAACATATTCTCAAGGTAAGCATAAAGAAAAAGTTATGGGCCCTCTGAGTAGGCAGCAGTGCCTGTCAAGGAGTAGGCAGGTAAGGTTTTCTAGAAAAGGCCAGTCTCAAAGTTGACAGGGTTGTGAAAATGAGAGCCAGCTCTCTGGCAGGCCATTCCTATTTCTGCTTGTCCCTAAATACTGGCTTAAATGTCACTTTCTAAGAGGCCTTCCCCAATCTCATCATCATTCCAAATTATGTTCCCCTTATTCCCTCTCCTAGCATGTTTTCTTCTCCTCCTTCTCCTTTTCTTTTTTGGCAGTACTGTGGAGTTGAACTCAGGGCTTCATGCATGATTTTGTAGGTGCTTTACTGCTGAGCTGTACCCCTAGCATATTTTTCACTTTCTATCTTGAGACAGTGCCTGCAGCCATACCACTGTAGCATCAGATCCCATCAGATCATGGAAGCTAAGCAGGGTCAGTCCTGGTTAGTACTTGGATGGGAGACTGCCTGGGAACATCAGGTGCTGTAGGCTTGGGAGAAGGACCTGGCAACCCACTCCCAAAAAACAATCAGCCATTGAAATATGCCCTATGAATAGCAGAGAAACACTGACAATAGTGTTTTGCCTGCTGTACATAGGGTCGCTATGGGTCAGATACTGACTTGAGGGCACCTAACAACAACAACATCTTAAGACAGGGCTGGGATTTAGCTTAGTTGATAAAGCACCGCTCTGCAGTCTCTGACGTCCCAGGTTTGATTCCCAGTACTGCAAAAATGGGAGGACCATGGCAATCCAGTCCTGAGGCAATCCTGAAACAACCAGCCATTGAAAACCCTATGAGGGTCGCTATGAGTTGGACATGACTCCACAGCACCTAACAACAACCATCTTGAGACAGGGTCTCGCTAAGTTATTCAGGCTGCCCCTGGCTTTGAACCTGTGATCCTTCTACCTTTGCCTCCCCACTTGCTGAGATTAGCACCCCCACTTGCTGAAGCTAGCACCAATATGCCTGGCTTAGCATGTTGTTCTTTATGGCCAAATGTTTACTTATTTCTGTGTCTCCTTCTGCTAAATTGCAGGATCCAGAAAGCAGGGGGCAGGTGTTGTACATACACTGTCTGCCCAGAGCCCAGGAGGATGGCTGGTACACAGACAGGTATCCAAAAATATGTGCTGAGTGAAAGAGAATGAACACAGGGTCTGCCCTCCCGTACCAAGCCCTCCCCACAACCCCTATATTTTGGGAGGGGAAGCAGTCTGACCCAGGCTGCGAAATGAGGCAGATGTGGGTTGCAATCTCAGTTCTGTACTTCACTAATCTTGGACACATGAATTCAGCTCTCAGCGTTCTCATTTGAGAAGTGGGGGTCATGCTGCTGCCATAAATGTAACGTACTTGGCACACACTGGCAATTCAGCAACTGGCCCTTCCCTCAGCTGGGCAATCAAACTCCAGATAAGCCAAGTTTATCTAAGGCCTGGAGCTTTGTGGAAGGCTCACAGGATCTCAAAAGAACCTGCCTTGCATAAGGTGGACTTCAGCTTTCTTCCGTCAGGTTTGTTTATGGACAGCTAGCAGCTGAGGGACTGCAGGAAAGGATAGCTATCTATGAGCGTGCCCTCCATAGGGCCCCCAAACCAACTGGAATTAGTCCTGCTGAGCCTCAGCTTCTTCCTGTCCCCCAGAGAAGGGCTACTCTTTGGCATATGAACAGCAATGTGGGGCTCCAGCTGGCCTAGGCTGAGAGCCCAGAGTCCAGCTGTTCATTTTGCTCACCCAGTTAGCAGGAAACACACTCCTTACCAGGCTCTGCCCTCTTCCCCGAGCACCCTTGACCTAAGTCTACTCAATGCAGCAGCAGCCCCACCACATGTGACCTGGATCTAGAAAGCAAAGAGCACGCTCTCCCTGGCTGGGGCAGGGGCTTGGCAGGCTTGGGCAACCAGACTCCAGCTCAGAGTGGTGGCTGCAGGCATGATCCTCCTGCCTCTGCCTCCTAGGTGCTGGGATTACCACAAGGTGTGGGCCACCACACGGGCCTTGAAGTTTTAAACAAAAAACATCCAGAGCCAGGTGTGGTGGTGCACACCTATAATCCCAGCCCTCAGGAGGCTGAGGCAGGAGGATGACAGTAGTTTGAGGCCAGCCTGGGCTTCACAGCGAGTCCTAGGCCAGCCTGGGGCTATGTAGGCAGATCCTTTCTCAAAAAAGTAAAACAAAAAAAATGTTGGGTGCAGTGGCACAAGTCTGTAATCCCAACAATTTGGGAGGTGGAGGCAAGAGGATTGAGAGTTCAAGGCCAGAGGCAGCTTGCATCACTTAGTGAGACACATGCATTCTCAAAATAAAAATAAAAAATGGGCTGGGGGTGCAGCTCAGTGGTAGAGTGCTTGCAAAGTATGTGCAAGGCCCTGGGTTCAACTCCCAAAGACAGTGACAACAAAAAACAAAAACAAATCCAGTGTGTAACCATTTTATTATTTCAATTACTAGGTTTCCAGTTTGAAAAACCCAAATAGAAGGAATAGATACCCCTGTACTAAGGCCCAGCTCAAAAATTTTCCTGAAGGATTTCCTGGCAACCTTATACTATCCCTTTAACAAAACCTGGCCTCTAACAATGAGTCCCCTTCTGCCCAAAAAGCATCCCACTCCATTCTACCATGCAAAGTCCATGCCAAGGCCCTCTCCTGGAGTTTTCCTTTTTCCTTTTTTTGCTTTTAACTAATTACAAATGATAGTTCACTGATGAATTTTTAAAAGTGGGGAATAACAAATGATCATTTGTAATCCCTCATTCAGTGGGATTCAGAGTGAAGGACTAAGATTTGCATAGATTCCTCAGATATTTCTTTATGCAAACTCCCAGGACATGAGAGTCACAACCTATGAATGCTTCCCACTTCCCCTTCATGAACATTTTCAATGGCTGCATAGTATTTCACTGCAAGGTTGTGACTCTTCGTGCCATGAATTCACAAAACCTGATTTTGGGTATTTGGGTTGTTTCTCTTCTCTTTTTCTAGCCAATCCTCAGAGAGGCCTCCTCTGACTTCCCTCCTACCTTACAGCATCTTGGGGGACTTTAGACAAATCAGCAGGTACCACTAACTGAAGTGTTTACTTCTTTATTAACTATCCTCCCTCCACCCCACACAATGGGACCTTCATACCTGGCAGACAATAAGGGCTAATGAATACCTAGTCAGGGAGTGAATGCATGTGTGAATAAACACATGTAATGTTTGGGGGAGTCCACCCTCTGCCTCAGGCCTTTTATGCACTTCTTTCCCCTCAGGCTTCCTCACCTATACCTGCATCCTTTCCCTGGGGTGCTGACGGGGATGTGTGAGGTAGGTACTGTCCTATGTAGGAATCCTACTGTGACAGGTAGGCTAGCATTTTTGAGACCAGAGGAGCCATGCAGTGGGAAGGGAGGTGGTGGTATCAAGACAGGTTGGACTCCTTTAGAATCCACTGTCCTTGCTGCCCACAAGTTTTCCAGCAAAGACAGCAAGAATCACAATCTAAATGAGTCCCAAACTGAGCCACGTGCAGAGGTAAGGGGCAGTCAGGACAGGTCAGGGAAGATTCCAGGTGTGTGTCTGGTCCCCTCTGCTGCATCTGGCAGAGCAGCAAATGCTTCTACACCTGAGCTGGGTGCAGATGTGCCGGGTGTGAGCAGCGCAGGCAGACGTGCAGGTATACACAACCCAAGCCCACAGCTGCCCTCGCTGCTGCAGGACACACAGGATGGGCTGGGAAAATTCAGCAGCACTCTTCACAGGCAGGTTCTGACAGCACTTTGAGGCAAGTGTCAGGGGAGAAAGAGGGGCCCTTATGTTAACCCTTGGTGTCTTGAACTGTGTTATCTTCTTCTAATTTCTCATAATTAACACCCTGTTCCTCCAGAGGTCAGCCTGAACATCACTTCTGAAAAAGGTCCCCTGCTCATGCTCTGTCAGACTCTCCCCAGATGCCTCTGATTTTTCATCCATTCATCCACATTTACTGCCCTTTCCTCCCCACTAGACTGTCAACAGCAGAGGGCAGGGACTGCGCTCATCTCCAGCCAAGTTTCCCCAACACCTTATGCAAAAGAAATGCTCAATAATTACTCAAATTTCAAGAATGGCAAATACTAGTAGAAATGAACAAGTGACAAGAAAAATGATTTGTTAGTGATCTCAGGCTGCATACAACTATTAGTCATAGTAAGCAATTCCAAGTACTCATGACGACCAGAGAGGAGGTACAAGGAACTGGGGAGCTGATGTCCAAGGAAAAGAGAAAGTATTTCCTTGTATAAGAGTAGGCAGGAAAGGTGCCTCAGTTTACCCAGACTACACAGTAGCAATAGAGGGTTTGCAAGGAGGAAACAGGTCAACATTTATGGAGAATTGGGAGCTTTAAGAAGAACTATAAACTATATACCTAGCATTTACATCAAAGGCAATGTTTCCATTATGTGTTCCATGGCATACCAGTCCTGAGATGCTTCCTGAAGAAAGGGGTTCTGAGACACAGTTTGAGAAGCATTACTGTTGTTGTTGTTGTTGTTGTTAGGTGCCCTCAAGTTGGTGAGAAACATGACTCCTTCCTAAAAGGAATCATAAGTTAACCCAGTATAGTCTCTGAAACATTTGCTCAGCAAAACAAAAACAAAAGCAAAACACCCTACACAACTTTGGGAAACTCCAGGTTAAATTTATTTATCCATAGAACCATGCCCACCCACTTTGGGGAGGACAGAGTAACAACATCCTAGAAAGCCTGTTCTGGCAGATGGTGCTTTAGGGCACTGGCTGCCAGGTGCTGATGTGCTAGGGAAAACTAAACTCCAACATGCTGGGGAAAACTCAACTCCAAAGCATCTGCAAGGTGAGATGCTGGTGAAAATCCTTGGCATAGTGCCTAATAATTGGACAACTCTAAGCCCAGAGATTTACTGCAAAGCTTGCTGAGATTAAGAATCACAGCCTTCAGCTGCTGAACTGCCTGGTAAGAATTTCCCTAAGGCTGTGGCAGTAGGGGCCTAGGAGAGGCCTCTGAGAAGCTGCAGAAGCCAGTGCACAGAAGGCCCAACCAGTCAAGGGCTGGGAGCCCTGCTGGAGAGGTTCAGGGACTGGGCCCCAGATTAAATCTCCCCATCCTGCCCCATCCATACCCAGCATATGTATTTAATACATTATAATCTGACAGCTCCCAGTCCTCTGTAAACCCTGACCTGCTCCCATCGTGGAAGCCTGCTGCTGCTGCTTAGTAGACGTGCACCAGCCTAAGGCAAGGAAGGACAGAGCCTACTCTTCCCTTGAAGTTCAACTCCCTGAACTGTGTCCCCCCCAGGGCTGTATGTGCATGTGGAACTGCTCATTATGATAAAAAGTTTTATACAGCTGCAGGTGACACCTAGATCTATCTATTTATATCTACCCACATTCACACAGCTACAGATTTAAAATATTGGCATTTCATTTGAAAGCTTATCTATTTACCATAGCAAGACCTGAGGAAACACCATGTGTAACCACGGTGACCAACAGGAGGTGGAGACTTGCAAATCTCAACAGAAAAAGGAAGATGGGGAGATGGGCTCTTCAGAGGCCTCAGAACAGGCAGCACCCACTGGGAGGCCCAGCCAGGCCGCAGGTTCCCTCCTTTTCCCTCCTTCCCCTCTCAGTGGATTTGCCTCACAAAGCCTTGTTTCCAGCAAGGCCCGAACTCCTCTGTGGGGCTCTGTTTCTTCAGAGACCAACAACGCCAGTAACATCCCCCTGCTGAAGCTGGGCCCGAGCTTCCTTCCAGCAGCATCAGAGGGCATGCCCGCGACACCTGTCACTGCCCCCTGGACTCCTCAGCAAGTGGCAGGTGGCCACTCCACACACCTCCTCCTTCCTAGGGGCCTGAGTCATTGCCTCTTGGGTACAGCCTGGGCACTGGACGGTGGCCACACACACACCTGAGCCTGCTGGCTGGTCCTTCATCCACCCATGCCTCTGGGCCTTCCAAACACCCCCAGACACAACATTTGGGACTTTTTTACCCAACCCCCCAAGTTCTTCCCTTCAGCCAGCTTCCTGAGATGACCATACCCCTCATACAACGGGGACTGGGATGCGTCTCCCTCACCCTCATTACCCAGGGGCGGGGTGGTGGCCTGTCCTCCACTTCCCTGATGGCTCTCTGTAATAGCTCCAACCTTGGAACGCTCTTTTCTCTCCCTGATTTTCTTCTTTTGGAGGAAGTGCTGGGGATTGACCCCATGGACTCACAGTGAAGGGTCTCCAAAACCCTTCACTGCCCACTCTCAGCTCCTAACCCTATTTTCAGGTTCCTTCTTTTGGCTTCCCCTAGGTACTGTGACCCTAACATGAAACATGGGTCAGTAGGGTGACCCCCACAACTGCCCCTTGCTGAGGCACTGCCCCCTGCCCTTCTACAGCCTGGTTTCTCAAATAGTGGTCAGCTGACCATATCCATCAGCATCTCCTATAGTCTGATTTAAAAATAGATGTTCCTCCCTATACTGGGTTAAACACAGTCCCCCACAAATTTATGTCCACCCTGAACCTCTCAGAATGTGATCATATTTGAACATAGGGTCTTTACAGATGCAATCAAGTCAGAACAAGGTTACACTGGATTGGGAGGGGCCATAATCCCATGACCGGTGTCCTTACAAGAGAAAACAGAGACAGACACACAGAGGAAGATAAGGTAAATAAGACAGAAAAAGGCCTTGTGAAAATGGAGGCAGGAGCCGGAGAGACGCAGCTAAAAGCCAAAGAGCACAGGGATATCCAGCCACTACGAGAGGCCAGAAGAGGCCAGGGAGGAACAGCCCTGAGGGTTTCCTGAGGGGAACGGTCAGGCAGACACTGTGATTTCAGTCTTCCAGCCTCCAACTGTGAGCACAGTCCTGCTGTTTCATCCCCACCCCAGCTGGCTGTGTTTGTTGCACCAGCCCCAGGAACCTCACACAACCCCTAGTTTCTGACTGACTGAATCAGAATTCCTGGGGCAGGTGCTGGGCACCTTCCCACACTTGGTAAGTCTGAGTCCAATGCCCAGCTGCCAGCTCCATGAAGGTAAAGAAGGATCATTTCTTCAAAACATGGCAGCTTTCATGAGTACATGGGAAAAACAGGGGAACACAACCCAAACACACATACGAGTTTTACTACGTACTAGTCCGAAGTTTCCATAAGCCTCCTAAGTTGATAAAACTGTAACCAAAAGTGAAGCAATGGCTGCATAATAGATGAAGCAAATGCTGTATTACTCTGTACCCCACAAACATTTACCAATAAAGGGAAAAAAATATGGTGGCTCCCACAGTGCTTGGGGTGGGGCCAGCTACTGAAATAAATGTGTTCGTGAAAGAACAAATGGGCATTGACATCCAAAACTGCTAGGGCCTCCATCATCCATTTTCCTTCTGCAGTGACTTTTATAATCAAATGAGATAACACACATGAGGTTCCCGCAGCCTCCAGCACACTGGAGGTATCCAGGAAACATCGAGTCCTTCACTTCCTGGGCAGTGTGTCCTTCAAGATTACTACTAGAAACTAACAGTTTCCTTCTGGGGCTCCCAAGAACAATGTTCGCTGTGAAAAGGTTGATCACGCCCAGCGGTGGAGTTACTTTGTTCCAAGTAGGGAGCAACCCGAAATCTTTCACTCCTGTCCCCTGGTCCTCTTTCCCCCACTGTGGAAAACCTCCCAAGTCTTCACCCTTCCTGCATTGGTCTGACATCAGTGCCCTGGACGGATGTGGCACCCCTGATAACAAGGGTCCCTTTCCAGCAAGCCGGCACCCAGTCCTCACATCCTGCCCGTGGCTCTCCACGTGCTCTCAGAAAAAGATGTAAACTTCTAGGGAGACCAGGATCCCCAAAGCCAACACCCTGGTCCATCTCTCTGTTCCCCCTCTGACTTACCAAATTAGTCCCCAGATGGCTCCTGCATTAACATGAGACCAACCGCATGCTGCCCTGGGCTCTGGCAGGTGAGTTTCCCCAACATCTTTCTCTGCCTCTACTCATCCTTCAAACCCATGTCACACAACATGTCCTCTATAAAGTTTTTCAAGACTCCTCAGGCAAGGGGACTTCACTTTTGGTATAGGTATGAACTCTGGGGCCATGTTGCCTACTAGCTGTGTGGTGTTGGGCAAGTTATTCAACTCTAAAGTTATCCTGTCCCATCTGTAAAATGGGGATAGCGCACGTGCTAGAGGGGCCTGCCTGAGGACTTAGCAAATGGAAGGGCACTCCAGTCCCTGTTGTTGTTGGGTGCCATCAAGTTGGATCCAAGTCACTGTGATCTAAATATAGCAGAATGAAACACTACCCAACAATGTGCCATGCACACGACTGTTTTATGTTTTGAGCCCACTTTTGCAACCACTATACTTCTTCTCCTGCAGCGGTAGCCCTGTGGCATCCGATCCCTTCAGATCTTGGAAGCTAAGCAGGGTCAGGCCTGGTTAGTACCTGGATGGGAGACCGCCTGGGAACACCAGAAGCTGTAGGCTTGGGAGAAGGACCTGGCAACCCCCTCCCCAAAATCAATCTGCCATTGAAAACCCTATGAACAGCAAAGAAGCACTGACAATAGTGTTTCCCCTGTTGTACAGAGGGTCGCTATGAGTTGGATACCGACTCAATAGCACCTAACAACAACAAAAACAAATACTTCTTCTCAGGCTGGGATTTAGTTCAGTTGGTAGAGCACTGCTCTGTAGTCTCTGAGGTCCCAAGCCCGATACCTAGCAACACAAAAATGGGAGAAGGATGTGGCAATCCACTCCTGAGGCAATCCCAAAATAATCAGCCATTGAAAACCCTATTAAGGGTCACTATGAGTTGGGCACGACTTGACAGCACCTAACAACAACATATTTCTTCTCATTTGGAGTCATGCCATGTCAGCAAAAGGGGGTCCGAGGGGCTTTACTCCATCCCTGTCATTAAGATCAACTCTACTTTGAGGTGGCAACTCTTCCTCAGTCATTTCTTGAATGCCTTCCAGGCTGGGAGGCTCATTTTCTGGCACTATATTTGACAGTATTTCTCTGTGATTCATAGGGTTTTCAATGGTTTATTGTTTCAGGAGTGGGCTTCTAGGTCCTTCTCCTGAGTCTGTCTTCAGCTCAGCTGAGACCTGTCCAACATGGTGTCCCTGCTAGTATCTGAGATACTGGTGGCATAGCTTTCAGCCTCACAGCAACATGCTGACAGACACGTGGGGGACTCCAGCCCTCAGCACAAACAGAGTGACCATTAAATGTGGACAGCACACATCAACCTCTTAGCATACAGCAAACACCCATAATGGTGGGCTACTATTGCTGGTGATTATATAAGACTGTCAGCATATGGCTGTAAGGGTTTTATATGGCCACACTAAAGACCCCCAGGGAAGAATCTGGGTCATGCTTCTCCAGGCAGAGTCTCCAACAGGCTGTAGGTTATACATGTGGCTTATTAAATGACTGTGGACAAACAGACTATGCAGTGGGTGCTGAGTGCCACCCAAGCAAGATGGTCCAAGGCATCAGACAGAGCTCTGCCTCCCTAGACTCAAGGCCAGCAAAACCTGTGACATGACTTCCTCTGTCCTGACCAGAATGCTGATTTACTTCCTTCAGGAACCTCAGGTCTCTGGGGAGGACCGTGAAGCCTGGGAAGATGATCCCAAATGGTATGACAAAAATTCTCCCCCAGACTATCTCATGGCCAATCTGAAAACTGACCAGGGCGACCGGGTGTGGTGGTGCACGATTGTGATCCCAACACTTGGGAGGAAGAGGCAAGAGGAAAGTGAGTTCAAGGGCAGCCTGGGCCCAGTCTCAAAACAAAACAAAACAACCATGAGAAATACACTCTGAAGTATTAAGGGATAATGGGGGTTATTTCTGAAATGGTTGAGAAAATGTGTAAATATAGGAAAAGAACAAGAAAGCAAATGTGCTAAGACATTCACAAAACTGTGTCCTCTTCTTGTAGCTTTAAGTTTGAAATCATGTCAAAACTGAAAGTTAATAGAAAAGGAGAGACTAGTCTCAACTCGGGATCCAAAGCTTTGTCCCACCAAGCCCACCTTTCTGCCTTCTCATCTAACTCGGTGACAGCCCTGTGTCAGGTGTTTGAGGGGAAGTTCGTATTACATCCTCACTGACTTCAAGGCTGCACTGCAACTCTCCTGGTTTGCTGTATCTCGACTGGGGTCAGACTCTGGGGACAGTGGATTGAAAGGCTCTGAGGCTGCAACTCCCCTGCTGAATAGGGGGCTTGAGCCAGGCACTTAAGCTGTTTCCCTTCCAGCATGATGGAGCTATTGTCAGCCATGCTACCTGCCCCACCAACCCAGTGTGAGAGGCAAGTCCAGGAAGACCCGGGGGCTGCAATGCACAGGCGTCAGTTGGGAAGGTGTCCATGAGAAGCACATACTGATGGAAGGGCCTCCATGCAACCAACAACTCCTCTTAGAACTGAGGACTAAGGACTGAGGAGATGCAGCGCCTGCCCTTACGGACCAAATGACTAAAGAGAGAGCCAGTCCCACATTTGGATCATCTATTAAAAAGTGCGACTAACAGACAGTGCCAAGTGCTGAAGGAACCAGGAGAACATCTGAGAACATATAACAAGGGCCCGGCCCTGACCTTGTGGGCAGCTTTGCTGGGCAAGTGATGTTTGACTCTAAAGCCGGAGAACAAGTAGGCTAAAGCACATTACAATACCACAGGAGTAAGGAGGTTCATAACCCAAACTGCTCACAGCGAACTCAAGATAAACGAAAGCAGGAGGAAAGAACAGGTCAGAGGAGGATATGGGATGCCTATCAGGACAAATGTTCCTGCTTCTCTGAAACTCGGCAGAGTTTTAAGAGGATGGTGAGAGAGAAGGCCATTAAAGAATCAAAGAATTAAGACTCTTTTTTTAAAGGCTCTTAGGGGTTGAACCCAAGGCCTTGCACACGTTAGCCAAGTGCACTACCATTGAGCTGCACTATCTGCCCCAATGTTTTTTGTTTTTTTATTTTGAGACAGGGTCTTGCTATGCTGCACAGCCTGCCGTATGGCCTTGAATCTGTGATCCTCCTGCCTCAGCCTCCCAAGTCACTAGGATTACAGGTGTGGGCCACCATGCCCAGCTACTTATGAGATACTTTTTAAAAAATGCAATGCATTGACCTTATCTGTGTTATGGCATGAATTAATCAACCATAAAAGCCCTTTAAAAAAAGGAACAAGAGATGGGATCTATGTTGCCCAGACTGGCCTTGAACACCTGGGCTGAAGTGAGCCTCCTACCTCAGCCTCCTAAGTAGCTAGGACTACAAGTGCAGCTACTATATCTAGATAACTATAAAAGTGATTCTTGAGACAAGAGGAGAAACTAAATAAGGAATGGGCAGTAGAAGATAATAATTAGTTATTAGTAATTTTGTTAGGTGCGATAATGGCATAATTGTTTTAAAAAAAGCCCTTGTCTGTTAGAAGACATATATGGGTAGAATGGCATGCTGTCCAAGGAAAAGAAAGAACAGGTACTGAAGCTAACTGGAGGGAACAGGGAAAATCATCCTGCTAGTTTCTCTACTTTATATAACTTTTAAAATTTCTATAAACTGGGCGCAGTGGTTCACACCTGTAATCCCAACACCTTGTGAGGCAGAAGCAGGAGGACCACAGGTTAGAGGCCAGAGGCAGCCTGCATAACTTAGCAAGACTCTGTCTCAAAAAAAAATTTTGTAAAGGGGGCTAGAGGTGCAGTTCAGTGGTACAGCATCCTCCCAGTAACACACACACACACACACACACACACACACACACACACACACACACACACACTCTCTAATAAAAAGTTTTTTTCTCTTTTTTCAGAATGAAGGGATAGAACCCAGAGTACTCCAGCACTGGACTGGACCCCCATCCCCTTTTTTACTTTTTGAGACAAGGTCTTGGTAAGTTATGCAGGCTGCCTCTGACCTCAAACTCGATCCTCCTGACTCTACCTCCTGAGTCATTGGGATTACAGGCATGCACCACAGCATCCAGTAAAGCTGGGTGTGGTGGCACACACCTGTAATCCCAGCACTTGGGAGGCAGAAGCAGGAGGATTCCAAGTTCAAGGCCAACCTGGGATATATAGTGTGACCCTATCTCAACAAAGAAAGTTAAGGAGAAAACAGTGGTTAGCCTCAAGCAGTCAGGAGTGCTCTGAATTGTTTGGATTTTTGACAGTGATCAGAAACATCAGCTGTCATGCAGGACAAGGCTGTCCACCATGTCAAATCCAACAATGCCACCATACTTTAGGGTATGGATGAGCCACTGTATAACCAATTTCCTTCTGGTGCACTGAAGTTCTTTCCAACTTTGCCCTGCAATAGTCGAGTATGTCCAATTCTTAATGCTTCTATTCTGAATGACATCCTTCCCTTCCTCATCTCCCTGCAACCTAATTACATGATGACAATTTCCTGATTAAGTAGATAGCAGTACAGCATGGATGTCTCTATGACACAATGCCCCCACACTGGTACCATCTGCTTCAGAGACCTGCAATAGACTCAGTGTCTCAGGAAAACTCAAATTCTTCCTCCAAAGGGCTTAGTTCCCCAGTGACTGCCACTTGGTGGGTGTGGGACAGCATACACTGCAATGCCTGGGCTGAGGGGCAGGAGGAGCTTTCCAGGCAAGTCCTCTCGCCTCCTTCACTCAGCCCCACAGGGTCACCGGCTGGTTCCTTGCTGCAGACAGGGGTCCACAGACCTTGCAGAGGATTCAGAGAGCATCCTCCCCTTACCTTCCCACGTCTAGTGGTTTCCCACTCAGGGCTCCTGATCTTTTTAAAGATGGCCAATGATCCAAATGGCACTTTTTTTTTTTTTTTTTTTTTGAGTCAGGGTCTCACTAGGTGGCCCAGGCTAGCTTCCAATTCTTGATCCTCCTGCCTCTGTCTCCCAAGTGCTGGGATTGCAAGTGTGTGCCATGACACTCAACAATTAAAAAGGGGGGATTATATAGGATCATGATAAGGATTATATCCAGGTTAGGAGAGTTATTGGGAAGCAAGCATTCTACCACATCACTGGAGCAATCTCTTAAGCATTTACTAACTGGTGACATGCAATGTTCTTAAAATCATATCCTGTGACCAGCAATTCATTTTAGGAATTTATTCCCATGAGCCTATTCACAGGAATAAGATGAGGATCACCACAATACTGTAAAATCAAATGGCATACTACACAAAATCCAACAGGCATTCAAAAGGAGCAGATGAACACACTGTGTTCTGTCTGTGCAGTGACACAATACACAGCAATAAAAAGAAACAGACTCCCAACAGAACATCATGGGTGAAACTCAAAGTATTACAAGAAGTAAAAAATGGAAGACAACAGTTCATACATAATTCCATTCATATGAAACTCTAAAAAAAGGCTAATCTATAACAAAAGTAGATCAGTGATTGACTAGGGCAGAGGACATTGTGGGGGTCACTGACAAGAACAGTGAGCTTTCTAGTTGATGGTAATGTCTGCTAACTTGATCATGGTGGAAGTTCTGAGTATCGACACTTGTCAAAACTCACTGTACACTGTAAACTGTATATACACTTAAGAGCTGTACATTGTTGTTGTTGTTGTTAGGTGCCGTCTAGTCCATGTCCAACTCATACTGACCCTACTATCTCAGTGCTTCTCTGCTATTCATAGGGTTTTCAATGGCAGACTGACTTTTGGGAGTGGGTCCTTCTCCCAAGCCTACAGTATCTATAAGTGTTCCCAGGCAGTCTCCCATCCAAGTACTAACCACGCCCCACTCTGCTTACCTTCTGAGATATGACAGGATCAGACGCTATAGTTGTACAGCTGCAGGTGTACATTGTTGTTGTTGATGTTAGGTGCCGTTGAGTCGTGTCCGACTCATAGGGAGCCTTATAGGCTTTTCAATGGCTTATTGTTTCAGGATTGCCTTGGGAGTGGATTGCCATGTCCTTCTCCCATTTTTGCGGTGCTGGGAATCGAACTCAGGACCTCAGAGACTGCAGAGCAGCACCCTACCAACTGAGCCAAATCCCAGCCCAGTGTACATTGTACTATATGAATTACACTTCAATCGAAAAAACAAACAAACAAACAAAAAAACAGAATAAGTGGCCGGGAGTGGTGGCTGGTATATACCTGCAATCCCAGTGACTCAGGAGGCAGAGGCAGAAGGACTGTCAAGTTTGAGGCCAGAGGCAGCCTGTGCAACTTATAGAGACCCTGACTCAAGATAAAAAATAAAAAATAGGCTTGGGGTGCAACTCAGTGGCATAGCACTTGCAGAGTACATGCGAGGTCCTAGGTTCAACCTCCAAGTACTGCAAAAATAAATAAATAAATAAATATAATAAGAAGCACCTCCACTTAAATTCGAATTAGGACTTGAGTCAGTCAAATCATGGTGCATCTATAAAATAAAATATTATGCATGAAACTGTAGAAAAGTTGAGGACATAAAACTTTTGTTTGTTTTTTGTTGTTGTTTTTTGCGATATCTGGGGGTTGAATCCAGGGCCTTGAACATACTTTGCAAGTGTTCTACTACTGGGCTGCATCCCCAGCCCATTTTTTACTTTTTAACCTTGAGTCAGGGACTTGCCAAGTTACACAGGCTGCCTGAGCCACATCACCTGACCCTATAAAGTTATTTAATACATGTAGTTATGGAAAACAAGTTACAGAACTGTAATATACTCAACGGCATATTTGTAAAATAAAATGTATACATTTGAGTAGAATATGACCAAAAGGAAATATTCCATTCATCCACTGAATACAAATACATATATATGTATTATTACTACCCTGAGCAAAAATGACCAAAAAAATCCTTTCTCATGGAGCTTTTCTATTCTTTATAAAAAATATTTAAATTATTAAAATGTAAACATTAAAATAGATTGTAAGCTACATAAATTATACTACCACTCATATCAAAGCACACAATTTATGCTTGTTTATGCACAGAACAGCTCTTAAAGGATTCATGGGAAATTGTGATCAGTAGCAGTTTCAGGGGAGGGAAAATAGAGGACAGGAATGGAATGAAGACTTTTCTTTCTTTTTTTTTTCTTTTTTGAATCAGGGTCTTGATATGTAGCCCAGGCTGCCCTTGAAATTTTAATCCTCTTGCCTCAGCTTCGTCAGTGCTAGAATTACAGGCTTGAGCCCATTATTCCCAGCAAAGGAAGCCTTTCACTATCCTTTTATGTAACATGATTTTTTTTTTACTATGTACATGTGTTATCTATTCTAAATAAACACATCAATTATAATTTTTTGCTAGTGTTCAATAATCAGAAATTGGATGGAGAAGAATAATACAGAAGATGTGTATGGTAAATGAACAAAATGTTTTAAAGTGCTATTTTCCACTTTAAAAAAAACCTCTAAAGTAAAAGTAAAATAAAAGTGTCTTATGATGACATGCTTACGAAAAAAACCCAGCAGGACATGCACCAATGGTAAACAAAGATTATTTTACTTTCTTCTGTTTCCTTGTATTTATTTTTGCCATCTCCCCAACAGACAAATGGTGTGTGCACATGTGTATGTGTGTGTGTGTGTGTGTGTGTGTGTGTGTGTGTGTGTGTGTGTGGTGACCCATGCTGTCACCTCCTTTGGCCAGGTGCTCAGATACACTAGAGAACTGTTGGCTGGACTCCCTTTACCCAAGGGGCTAAGTGACTTAGGAAGACAAAGAGCAAGTCAAGAAGAAGGGCACTAGGCCAACTCCCACTCCCTTAGACAGCACAGGCTTCCCCAGCCAAGTTCTTCCCATCCCACACTCCAGAGGCCACAGGGAGGGAGGGACGGTGCCAGAATGCACACATAGCCTTTATTTCCCCAGTCACCAGGGAGACAGGTGTTACAGATAGAAGGAAGCCTTGGAAGATAGGTCTGCTGCTTCTACACTGAGACTGAGTCTCCACTGCATGCTGTGGACAGGTGGAGCAGTTGATAATCTAAGACCTAAAGGACTCAAAGACAGTGCCAAGTCTTGACTCAGTTTGGCAAATATCCTCCTATAACACATAAGTGAAGATTTGGAGTCAGGGGGCTCCATTCGAGCTGGATGTCAGCTCGAATGGCACCTCATCCTGCCCCTAACTCCACATGCAGTTTTCCATCCTTCTCAGTCCACTTTCCATCCTGTCTGCTTACAACTTCTGGGCAGCTCAAACCACCTTTGTAGTTCGGGCTGCAGGAAACTCCTCCTTGTACTGTGATCCTCGATGCTCTCACCACCAGGAAGGGACCATGAAGATCTGGCTTGAAGACCACAACCAGGAAGCAGCCCTATCAGTACATTAGGTTAGGGTGTGTCAAGACTGACATTTGGGTTTGAAAGGCCCCACACATTCCTATATCAAACCTGAGCAGACATATCCCAACAGCAGTGGCAGGGTTGCCTTCTTATTGGTACAGCTGGGTGTGGCTCATAATGTGGGGAGAACTGCTTCCTGGAGTGGAGGAACCCAAAACAGGGGGAAAGGAATGGAAACCAAACAGGGGCATGACCTAGCCAAAGCTCTGAACTTGAGCCACATGTCCTACAAGGAGACAGATGGTCAGCCGACAGCGGGGAAATGTAAGGAATTTAAGCAGGGCTTCAAATCCGCAAAAAAACTGGGTTCTGCTTTAGGTGTGGGTTTAATATATTAAAATGTAGAGGCTCTGGGTTCATTTATGGTTTGGGTTTAAAAGTTTAATACTAAGTGTAGACAAAATTTTTTCAGTGTTTTTTTTTTTCAATTTTTAAATAGCTAATGATAAAACAAACATTAAAAACTGAACCTGAACCCAATTTTTCACTGATGTTGGGTCACGTTCAGGTTCAGAAAAATTTTTTAAAAATGCTTGAACTGGAACAGGGTCAGGTTCAGTGTGAACACTTGCTATCTACACAAAGGATTTAAACCCAAACTGATCCCAAAACTTTTAAATTTTCAACATGTTGAACCTGCATCTGAACCTGAACCCAATTTTTTGCTGGTCTGAAGCCCTGAATTTAAGAGAAAAGGTGAGGAAAAAATAATACTGATGCTAGAGGAGAGAAATATAAGAATGTACAGGCCTCAGAGGGCACTAGAAAGTGATGCACTTTAACCCAGGGGCCGATAATGGAGTTGGGTAAGATCACACAGCTGTTAAGGCAAGGTGGGGTGGGGGCTGAGATGGCACTTTTCCTGACAGGGGAGGGCAGCCCACAATATCCACCCCAAGGACAGGCAATGGCAGAGGCCAAGTCTCTATGAGGTGAGATGCATCACACAGGGGAGGGATCAGTCATGGCCAGGATCAGAGAGGCCATAGTCTAGCCATAGCCATTCCTAATGTCCAGAGCAAGGACAGAGCCCACAGCCTCTAACTCTTCAGGGTGGTTTAGGGAGAGCACATCTCTTGGAGACCACTGTAAAACAAACTAAAGTACGAGAGCCTACAGAGTCACAGATGAGAGAGATTAGCCTTTTCCATGCCTTGTAGTTCCCTTCTTTGCTAAAACATTTTCCCAAATGAATTTACAATCAAGTGTTTGATCTCAAGTCGGTTATACCCTCTGTGCTTTACAGTTCCCCATCGTAAACTGGACAGAATCCCTACACTGGGGCCGACATGGGAAGGAAATGAGATACTATACGGGAGGAGTCTGATACACTGAAATATAGTGTTTGATCAACAGTAGCCACTTACGTTATCATCACAAAATGAAATTTTTGTTGTTGCTGTTTTGGAAGGTTTATATAAATGTAGTCATGAATCAGTGAAAATGTCCTGTATCTGTCCACTGGCTCAAGAAATAAAGTTTCATATAGCTGAAGTCCTCTCAGTGTACAATGAACCAGCTTCCAGCATCAGCAGAAATGCATCAGATGGCTGGTTGTTCTGCAGATGTGAAACCTGGGACAGGGTGAGGAGACCATACAGTATCACGTGATGCCCATCCCAGAAGACCATGAGCAACTGGTGGTGCAGACAGAGGATGCCTATAAGTTCCCCAGAGCCCAGAAAAATAAAGCTACCAGATCACGTAAACAGGGCTTGTCTGCGTGGTTTTGGGGTGGAGGGATTTTTTTCCCCAAATACTCCCCAAATCCCTAAACTCGGAAAGTCTTCCACCTACCCAAGCAGCTTTAAGTCAGTGGTGAGGGTCCTTAAACATTTTCTTTGCTTACTAACATGTCTACCACCTCCTAGTTGGAGAGTGAAGACTACGTGTAAAATGAGTATAAATTAAAAGGAGAGCAAAGCAAGTTCTGTGTATTTTGCTGCTTATCTGGAGATAAAATTCAAGAAAAAAAATGTTACCTCCCAACAGAGGTCAGTGAGGGATTATCTGGATTCCCACCATCTGGGCTCCACCTGTAGTCAATTTTCCTAAGATCCTAGGCTGTACTTTGGTCCAGGCTAGTAAACCTGCCCTTGTGGGTAACTGTTTTTCTAAGCCACCACCCAGCATTACCTGAGAGGCCTCCAGGGAGCTGGGGAGGCTTCTCCCACTAGGCCTGTGCCTGGGACTGCAGCCAACATTGTGGACTGCCTTGGCTGAGCCAGGAGGTGCCTCTGGAAGATGCTGAGGACCTGATGCAGGGTCTCTGGGAAGCATCTTTGCACAGCCATTCCACATATACCGTAAGCATTTATCTGGGCCTGATTCTGTCCTCTGGGAACTCACTGAGTCTGTGTCTGCATCAAGTGAGGCAGTGGACCCCTGAGGTCCCTCCAAACCAGACACTGGACTGAGGATGCCAAGGTACAAGGCACACCTGCCTCATGCCTGCAAGGCACTCATAGTCTAGTGGGCAGGACAAGTCACTGCAGAGGTGACAAAGATTGTGAAGGAAGTAAGTGTAAGGCTGCTGGGGCCAGAACATGTGGCAGAGGGACCGGAAGCTTGATGCATGAGGAAGGTGGCCGTCAGGCTGAGTGCCATCCCACACCCTAATTTCATCACACACACCCCAAACTTGCCCAAACCTATGAGCGCATGGATCAAAGACTCCATATTAATTTCAAATTTAGGTGGATACATTGCTCTAAAAATCAAAAACAGAAAATGTGGGTGTGGGTTTTCATCTGGGTATTCAAAGTGACACAGACCTGGCTGCCAGAGAAACATCACTAATAGTCCCTCCCTGTTGCCAGGTGGCTATGAGGCGCTCCTCCCTGGAGTTCGGTGCAGAGTCAAGGGCACTGGGGCAGCAGGCGAGTAGCCTGATTCTCAGGGATCAGCTAGCACCCCAGTCCCAGCAGAAAGATCAAGAGGGGAGAAACTGGAGGGAGGAGGGTTCTAGGTTGCCTTCCAGAGAAGCAACAGGGCCAGGCAGGATGATCAAAGGAGGAACTGAAGGGCTTGGCATGGGATAAAGGAGAGGATTGGAGGAGTTCCCCAGAGCCATTTGGGCAAGAGGAAGGAAGCCTCCCCCACAGGACAGGAGGCTTCATCCAGGTGGCGAGAGGGGTCTGGCTGCTGGGTCCCAGCCCTCAGCAGATTCGTGACTTCTGGCAAACTGCTGTCTTTCTGGGCCTCACCCATCATCAGTCCACTAGTATAAGAGGACAACGGCCTTCTCACAAGGATCACCCACTGCATTTGTGCACCCTGTGGAGAATGGCCACAAACCCCAAGCTTCACCCCAAGCATGTAGTGTGTGAAGTGGGCCACTGGTCTCCCACACAGCGAGCCTGAATGGAAAGGCAGAATGCAGCCACATACCTCCCATGGGCCTCAGAGTTCTTAGGCTGTCTCCCTAATCCTTACATCCCTATAAAACCTTTCTCCTCAGTTTATAGAAGACGAAGGTCAAGGCAGATTTATTCATTCTTCTTGCCACTGCATCCATATTGGGGAGGCTCTGCTCTAGACACTGAGGCTCCGCACTAAACAAGAGAGACAGGAGCTGATTCTCATAAAGCCAATATTCTAGCAAACCAATAGTAAATAATTACAGGTACCAGAAAATGGTGTAAAGGAAATAAAACTGAACCGAGTGCAGGGGCGCATGCCTGTAATTCCAGAGACTTGGGATATGGAGGCAGGGAGGTTGAAGCAGGAGGATCATGAGTTCAGTGCCAGTGGCAGTGTGCATAATTTACTGAGACATAGTCTCAAATAGGCTGGAGGCTGCAGTGGTAAAGTACTTGCAAAGTGTGTGTGAGGCCCTGGGTTCAACCCCTATGTACCACAAGGGAGCGGGGGAGAAGGAAGGAAGGAAGGTAGGAAGGAAGGAAGGAAGGAAGGAAGGAAGGAAGGAAGGAAGGGAGGGAGGGAGGGAAGGAAGGGAAGGAGGGAAGGGAGGGAAGAAGGAAAAGAAAGAAGCCAAAGTTTCTTAAGAAACATCTCTTTTGAAGAGGGACAGGATATACAGGAGAAAAACAGTAGTGTTTTGAGAAGGTAGGACAATATATAGGGCCTAATAAGACTAGCTACCAGTCATGGGTGACCGTGGATGTCAGTCCCTGAGAGGAATTCCTGCGGTGGCCCTCACTAACTCCTTTCAGCCACCACCTCCAGAAAAGGACTAAGACTCTAGTGTCTGGTCTATAGCCCACCATTACTGCCTCTGCTTTTTATTTTATTTTTTTTAAGGTTTTTGGAGACAAGGTCTCAATATGTGACCCAAGCTGGCCCCAAACTTCTGATCCTCCTTTCTTGGCCTTCTGAGTGTTGGGGTTACAGGTGTGTACCACCACACCATGAGGAATCTGTGCATGGACTAGGAGGCAGTCATTTGAACAGAACAAGGAAATACTGCCTGGTTTAAAGTTAAGAAAGGTGTGCATCAGAGTTGTATCCTTTCACTGTACCTCCTCAATCTCTATGCTGAGCAAATAATCTAAGAAGCTGGACTTTGTGAAGAAGAGCACTGCATCAGGATTGAAGGAAGACCCATTAACAGCCTGCATTATGCAGATGACACAACTCTGCTTGCTGAAAGTGAAGAGGATTTGAAACATTTACTGATGAAGATCAAAGAACACTGCCTTCAGTATGGATTATGTCTTAACATCAACAAAACAAAAATCCTTACAACTGAGTCAGTAAGCAACTTCATGATGAATGGAGAAAAGATTGAAGTTATCCAAGATTTTGCTTTACTTGGTTCTACAATCAATAACCTTGGAAACAGCAGTCAAGAAATCAAATGACACACTGCATTGGGAAAAGCTGTTGCAAAAGACCTCTTTAAACTGTTGAAAAAATGTCACATTGAAGATGAAGGTGCACTTGACTCATGTCATGATATTTTTAGTCACATCGTATGGTTGTGAAAGCTGGATGTTGAATAAGGGAGATAGGAAAAGAACTGATGCTTTTGGATTATGGTGCTGGAGTCAAACATTGAATATACCATGGACTGCCAAAAGAACCAAGAGATCTGTCCTAGAAGTGCAACCAGAGTGTTCCTTGGAAGCAAGGATGGTTAGACTGTGTCATATATTTTGGACATGTTGTCAGGAGAGACCAAGCCCTGGAGAAGGACATCATGTCTGGGAGGGTGGCGGGTGAACAAAAAAAAGGAAAACCCTCAACTAAATGGATTGATACAGTGTCTGAAACAATGGGCTCAAACATAAGTAAGATCATGCGCCTGGCACAGAGCTGGGGAGTGTTTCATTCTGTTGTGCATAGGGTCACTATGAGTCAGACCTGACTTGACAGCACCTACCAACAACCACCACATCTGGCCCTGTCTCCATTTTTTAACTTAACCACCAAGACCTGGACTTCTCCAGATGCCTGGAATGTGCTGCCCCTGAGCCATTCTACTCTAGGAAGAACAGCAAGGTATAGGGTAAAGCTGCTAGATAAGCAATGCCAAAGGCAGGTCAGTAGGTAGAGGAAAGAAAAAAGCATCAGTGTTCTTGGGAGACAGCCCCTCCCTGATGAGGCCAAACCCCTGAATAGATGGGGACTGTTTAAGCAGAGTTCCCCATGGACACAGGTAACATGCTCTGAATGGGACTTGTGTATGCAGGGACACAGATGCCCCACTAGGAAGACTTCTCCTATATTGGGTTGAATGATGTCCCTTCTCCCCCAAATTCATGTCCACCCAGGGCCTCAGGATGCCAGCTTATTTAGAGACAGGATGTTTTCAGATACCGTTAGTTAAATTACAGTGACGTCATATTGGATTGAAGGGGTCTTGTAAGAAAAGTAAACAGAAACAGAGACCCTCAGATAGACCACATGGAACAAGGAGGCAGAGGTGGGAGCAAGGACGCTCCAAGTCAGGGACTGCCAGTAACCACCAAAATTTAAGAAGAAAGAAGCCAGGCAGGATGGTGCATGCTGGTAATCCCAGCACTCAGGAGGCAGAGGCAGGAGGATCTTGAGTTCCAGGCCAGCCTGGGCTACAGAGAAAGACCCTGCTTCAAGAAACAAAACACAGCGCAACAACAAAGGGAGCCATCAGAGATAGCGTGTCTTTGCCAACACCCTGATCGTGAATTTTAACTTCCAGAGATACAAGAGAATAAATTTCTGCCCCTTGAAGCCCTCAGTCTGTGGTATTGTTATAGTTGCCCGAGGAAACCCTCCTCTCCCCAACTTCACACCTGCTCCCCAAGTCACCCATCTCGGCTGCAGTCCAGGTGCAGGAAGGCAGACACACAACCCAGGCCTCCAGGCCACCTGGGCTGCTCATCAGCACTCCTCCCCAGGAGGGGAGGCGGAAGGCTCACATTTCAGCCGCCCCCACCTTCTGCCACAGTAGGCAAACCCGAAGGAGAGTTTTTGTTTTCTCCCTCAGCCTTCCAATTCTTAGCCTCTTTCAATTAGCTTCGTGTTTCTTAAATTTATATATATATATATTATATATATATATATATATATAATATATACATATATATAATATACACATACACACACACACACACATATATATATATATATATATATATATATATATATATATATATTATCTCGGACTGGGATTTAGCTCAGTTGGTAGAGTGCTGCACTGCAGTCTCTGAGGTCCCGAGTTCAATTCCCAGCACCGCAAAAATTGGAGACGGACCTGGCAATCCACTCCCAAGGCAATCCCGAAACAGTCAGCCATTGAAAACCCTATGAGGGTGGGTATGAGTTGGATACCAACTCGAGGGCACCTAACAAAACAATATGTATATGTATATGTGTGTGTGTGTGTGTGTATATATATATGTATACACATACACACACACACACACACACACACACACACACACACACACACACACACACACGGAGATAACTATGCATTCCCGGTACTGCCATTCACCCAATTTTTCTTTACATCGAATTACTACTTAAATTTACTTTAGGTATTTCTCTACCACGGAGCTACACCCCCAACCTACTAAAATTTATTTTAAAAGGAACTGCTACATCATTATTACGGTAAATGGAAAACCACCATCATTTGTGCAGAACTTGCTATATATACACACAAACTTTTAAACTGCACATTAAAACGAGTGCGTAGGATTTTTAAAAGGCCAGTGCACGTACCGTTTACAACTACCTCGGAGGCAACACTGCGGGGAACACTGCCTTAGCGGTACTGTGTCCCTGGAATTCCCATCGAAACACTGACTCTGCGCTCTCAGCCCTCCTCCGCCCCACGCCGACATTCGGAGAAGGCAAAGGGCAGGAGCAGAGAGCCGCCGAGGTCCCACGCGGGCAACCTGCGGCCGCGGAGTCGGCGACACTTCGGTGTCCGGCCCGCGGGTGGCGTAAAGACCCCAGGTCCCGGGCCCGGTAACAGGGGAAAGACCCCGGGTCCCGAGACCCTGGAGGCGGAAAGACCCTGGGTCCCGCCCGCGGGCTCCACTGACCTTGTCGCGCAGGGTGCGGTGGACGTCGGCGGCGGCGCGCCCTTCCCACCACGGCTCGTCCATCGTCCCGCGGCTCCCGGCACCTGGACACCTGGGTGACACCGGGACCTGACGACCGGCGCCTTGGGCCACGGGGCCCGGCGGCGCAGGGACCGCAGCGTCGGCGCCGCCTTCGCAGAACTTGTGGAGCTGCGACTCGCCCGGCTGCACGAGCCCCTCTTGCGCCTAGCCAGCCTTTTGTCCCCCACGCCCACGAGCCGCGAACTTACGCATCCCCTCCGAGTCGTGCGCCTCCGTCGCCGCCGCCGCAGCCGCCCCACGCAGGGTCCCGCAGACCAGCAGCGCTCGCCGGGGCCTCCCGCCGGCGCCGGGGGAGTCGGGGGCCGGTCCTCGCGCATGCGCCCCGCGCCCCGCGACTGGGGGCTGGGAAGGAGCCGCCCCCGCGCCCGCGGCTTCCTGCCAGCCTGGCGTCTGCGCGTGGTCCTCTCATCCTCGTGGGGCGCGCGTGGAGACCGGCGCGCGGCGCCCCAGAAAGCGCCGCCCTCTACGCGCCGCCCGGTCAAACCTGCGGTCGGAGCCACCTGCGTGTTCGGCGTCTTTATCCTAAACCCACCCTGCGACGAGGAGGCGGATCACGAAGACAGCTCCCACCCGAGCGCCGAAGAGTCGCCCCGCTGTCCGCGAGCTCCTCACTGTAACGGACCCCAGTCACTGCTGTTTACCGCACTGCAAAGTCGGAGTCCAAGACGAACGCCGGCGGAAAAGGAGTCTCGGTTGCATGGTTAGAAAGCAGCGTCTTTTTCGTTCAGCTGATTGTTTTCAGAAAGGCACTTTCTTGGATCAGCCGTATGAGGATGGCGCAGCAGTGGGTTGTCCTGAGTTTTGTGAGGTTCACAAACTCAGAATCAAGTCCACGTACTAACGGGGTGACTTTTGCTCAGTTTCTCAAACTCTCAGAGTCTGGGATCGTGTAAAATACAAGTTGCACCAACCTGTTGAAGATATATTATTATTAAATGAGACAATGCGTGTCAGCCGATAGTCACTGTGCCCAGCATGAAGTCACTGCACTGTGAATCCTCCTAAGGAGGTGTAGTTTCTGCCTGGTTTTCTACAAGTAAAGACATATTTGGGGAGAAAAAAAAAGTCGTCTTTGGCAAGCTTCAACTGAACCCTGAAAAGCAGTTTTAACATAAAAAAATTATGAGCCTTTGTAAAAGTGTAAAACTGCCTAGGAATAAACTTAATAAATGTGCAGGCTCTTGATGAAGAAACTACAAAGGTTGAAACAAAATAAAGCGAGCTTGAAGAAATAGGAGGTAAAAATATCAACTTTACCTAAATTACCCTAATAAAATTCTAATTGTTCTGGGTAGATGGGGGGCACCACACTTTTTCTAAAATTAAGAAGGAAGGATATCTGTGAGAAAAGCTAAAAACTTAAAAATAGTGAGGTAGAGCTGTATTATACCAAATCTTAAAGCACGCAGTAAATCCTTAAAACAATGTTGAACAAGAACAGATGGATTAAGCTTCAGTAGAGTAACTGAAACTCTAGAAACATTCAATCTGTTTAAAAATCCACTGGATAATAAATGTGGCATTTCACTTATATGGGGAAAGGATAAATGGGTAAGTTCTTTAATAAGTTAGGTAAAATGGGGGAAAAAAGCAAAACTAAGGATTGGTTTAAACCATGACCAGGGCTGGGAATGTAAGGTAACGTGCTTGCCTAACATGCACAAACTGCAGCTGTACCAATGTGGCTTCTGATCCTGTCAGATCTTAGAAACTAAGCAGGGTCTGGCCTGGTTAGTAGCTGCATGGAAGACTGCTTGGGAACACCAGGTGCTGTAATCTTGGGAGAAGGACCCAGCAACCCACTCCCAAAAAACAATCAGCCATTGAAAAACCCTATGAATAAATAGCAAAAGAGCACTTACAATACTGTTTCACCTGTTGTACGGAGGGTCGCTGTGAGTTGGACAACTTGACAGCACCTAACAACAACATGCACAAGGCCCAAGGCCCTAAGTTGGATCCTCAGCAACACAAAGACAGAAACAAGAAACAAAAAAATAAATAAATAAACAAACTGCTTGTTGTTAGGTGCCATTGAGTCAAGTCTGACTCATAGTGACCCCGTGTACAACAGAATGAATCACTACCTGACACTGTGCCATGCACACCATCTTTTTTGTGTCCTTCACCAGGGATTGGTCCCTTCTGACATGTCCAAAATATGTAAGATGCAGTCTAACTTGTAGGGAAAAATTGGGAGGAAATTGGCAAAAACTCCCAAACTGGGAAAATGGCGTTTGAATATCTGGTTTATAAGTTAGAAATCTAGGGAAAATGAAAGTAAATTGGTTGCACGTTTGTGCAAAACCCTTCCTGATTGGACAACTGGACTGAAGGCTAATTGGCTCAGGCCATTCCATGGGCGAGCTACATAAAGAGTTGCGCTGCGGCAGCTCGATCCTTTTTTGGCACGGCCTTTTTGGCATCCCTTTCTGCACCTTCTCGCCTGTTCCTGCCCGGACCACCGATGAGGAAGCACCTCTTCCGCTGCTCTTCCCCAGACCTTAGGTGAGGAAATAATGCTCTCCCATTGCAATCCTCAACAAGGAAAGGAACCTGCTTTTGTCTGATCACCGAGGAAGCAACAGCTGTCTCCTCCTGACCACCGAGACGACCAACACAGGTGTTTGCCCCTGGAAGGCAAAAGCGCCTGAGGCTTTTCCTTTCTCCCATCTCCACCGGGGTCCCGAGGGCCAGAGGAGTCTGCGCCCCTCACCTGAGGGTCCCGAGTGAATTGTGTTTAGTATCTATGTGCGTGGCCGCGCAGCCCGTCCGAACCTCCAGGCCAGACCGGGAGGTGCACGCCCCACATAGATTTGGCACCCGAACGTGGGGCCCAACATAGTTGGTGCCTGAGCAGGGACCCAACATAACTAGCCTTGCTTTTTTTTTTTTTGGTGGTAGTGGGGGTTGAACCCAGGGCCTCACTCTTGCATGCTCTGCAAGTGCTAGACCACTGAGCTGCACACCAGCCCATTTGTTTTACTTTTTGAGACAGGGTCTCGCTAAGTTACACAGACTGCCTTTGGTCTTGAACTTGCGATCATCCTGCCTCCGCCTCCTGAGCCGCTGAGATTACAGGCGTGTGCCACCACACCCCGCTACTAGCCTTGCTTTTCAGGAGCCCTCTGGTTGCGCTTCAAGGATGGATTTGTTAGTTCTTTTTGCAGTCAATGGTATGTTCAGTATTTGTCTTCAACACCATGATTCAAAAGCATCAGTTCTTCTGTGTCCCTTATTCGCTGTTCAGCTTTCACAAGCATATGATGCAACTGAAAATACCATGACCTGAGTCAGGTGCACCTTCATCTTCAATGTGCTACAAAAAAAAAAAAAAAAAAATCACAAGAGAGCTTGTTATAAAAGAAGTAGAAGAAAACATAGATGAATTATTCAGAGAAGAAAGCCCAGATATTAAGGCATCTGAAGAAACCAAGAGCAAGGATGAACAGATATATTTGAATAATATGCAAGATTTAGATAACATCAAATACCATTAGCAAAAAGGCAAGTCACAAATTGGGGAAAATGTTTTTAACAAATGTGGCAAAAGGTTGAACTTACTGTATAGGCTTCTTAGAAATCAATGTGTAAAATGTCAACATCCTACATGCAGAAATAGACAAAGGACATGAAGAGGCGTGTCATCAAAGAAAAAATTCACATGAATAAATATAATGTTTAAGTGTCCGTATTCACTAGCAGCCTGCAGCCATAGCCCTGTGGCATCCGATCCCGTCAGATCTTGGGAGCTAAGCAGGGGCGGACCTGGTTAGTACCTGGATGGGAGACTGCCTGGGAACACCAGAAGCTATAGGCTTGGGAGAAGGACCTGGCAACCCCCTCCCAAAAATCAATCTGCCATTGAAAACCCTACGAACAGCAGAGAAGCACTGACAATAGTGTTTCCCCTGTTGTACAGAGGGTCGCTATGAGTTGCATACCGACTTGACGGCACCTAACAAACAACATTCACTAGCAAATACACACTTTAAAGAAAAAAACTCAGGTAGGTATGACTTTGTCGAGGATTTTTAAAAACAATACATAAAGTTAGCAAATATATAGTGTTGTTGGTAAAACAAATTAATTTCTATGCTTCTGGAAAATAATATAAGTCAAAAAGTTTAAAAGTGTATCATTTGGCCCAACTATTCCACCTCTAGATATTTATTCTAAAAATATGTATGCAGATGAGCACAAAGATTCAATTAGCAGAGGTTTTATCAAAATGTTTTTTTGTGTGTGAACTATAAGAACAGGGAACTGATTTTAAAATGATCTGACTTTTAAAAAGCATTTTTTTGTTATCTTGTTTTGGGTTTTCTGTTGTTTGTTTGTTTTTCAGTGCTGAGGACCAAACCCAGGGCCTTGCACCCACTAGACAAATGCTTTACTCTAAGTGAAATCCCCAGCCCCTAAAAACCACTTTTTAAAAGAATGCACAATGAATTGGGAAAATACTCACAATATATTAAGTAGACAGAAGACTACAGTATAATCCAGTTTTACTATATTCGTATACATTCATACACATAAAAAAGAAATTGAAGAACATCTGTAAAAATACTGACTGTAAACCAGGCTGGTGGCACATGCCTGTAATCCCAGCACTTAGGAGGTGGAGACAGGAGGACTGCTACAAATTCAAGACCAGACAGGGCTACATAGTGGGACCTGTTTCAACAAAAACAAAACAAAACCCCCAAACAAAACAAAACAACAAAAAATTGATTGTAATCAAGAGTGGTATGATTATGGGAAATTTTAATTTACTTTTTTTCTAGTATATTTGTATTTTTGAAATTTTCTGCAAGAAACAGCTATACTTTCATAAGCACAAAAAAAGAGCAAATATTATTCTAAAATAATATGACCTATTTACTAGAGAGGCCTTCCACTGGACAACCAGTTGGTGTTGTTTTTGTTTTGCTTCATTTTTCATAGCAGTATTCTTTCTTTTTCCAGGTACATGGAAAGAAGAAGGCATTGATTATACATTAGGTTTGTGGTACCCATGTCTTAAACTTCAACTATCAGTTATCAGGAGGGCTGATAACTGAGAGGTGGAAACAGACAAATTGGACTTTTCTCTAGGGGCTATTTTAAGAGGATTCTAAATATACTCATTCTGTACTCTTTGGAGTATCATTCTCAGGAGTCCTTCATTTTCCCAGTACCTCTATAAAGAGTAAAAATACATTGCACCAATAAACTGATGGTTTTGGCCACGAGTCAGTCTCTGCAGGTGCCCAGAGCAGAGGAACAATGCACCTGGATACGCCTCTCCCATCTGCTCCAGCCCCAGACAAACCAAGAAGTCTTCAGTCACCTATTCATTCGAAAACCAAACTTTTATTAAGTGCTTACTATGGGATCAATTGGGCTGGGATTTAACTCAGTTGGTAGAGCGCCGCTCTGCATGCAGTCTCTGAGGACCCGAGTTCAATTCCCAGCACTGCAAAAATGGGAGAAGGACCTGGCAATCCACTTCCAAGGCAATCCCGAAACAGTCAGTCGTTGAAAACCCTATAAGGGTTGCTATGAGTCAGATACCAACTCAACGGCACCTAACAACAACAACAACATGGGATCAATTGCTGCTTCTCTGCCCTCAACCTCTAAACCTCATGAATTGGGAACCACAGATTTAAAGCAAATGCATTCTACTTATCTTCAAATTTTCCTTGTGTAAAATGAGAAAAAAACTCTGTTATAGTCCTCCTTAGAGATAAACCAGCCTCGTATTTCCACTGTGGCATTATTTTGCTG
The DNA here is from genome assembly GCA_007922755.1 of Pedetes capensis. Classification (NCBI taxonomy): domain Eukaryota; kingdom Metazoa; phylum Chordata; class Mammalia; order Rodentia; family Pedetidae; genus Pedetes; species Pedetes capensis. The sequence goes on from VMDO01002499.1 coordinate 47,264, forward strand.
ACTGATAACTTTGCGACACACTTCCCTTTCTCTTTTTCCCATAGGAGACAAACTCGTGTATGGAGAAATGGCCATGTGTCACCCTGGGCCGAGAGGCAGCCTGTGCCTCTTTCCCCTCCCTATGGATCACTATCATCTTATGTTTCCTTCAAAAGTGCACATTTACCCATGTTGACATTCACCTCTGTTTTTCCTTCTATACCGATTGTCCTCCACATGTCTATCAGCTTGTTGTGCTGTGGAGGCTTGTGTGTTGATATGAGGCTAAAAGCTGTGCCGCCTGTATTTCAGATACCAGCAGGGCCACCATGGTGGACAGGTTTCAGCTGAGCTTCCACACTAAGACAGATTAAGGAGAAAGACCCAGCAGCCCACTCCTGAAATAATTAGTCATTGAAAACCCTATGAATAGCAGAGAAGCACTGTCAAATATAGTGCTGGAAGATGAGCCTCTTAGGCTGGAGGACATTCAAGAGATGACTGGGGAAGAGTTGCCTCCTGAAGTTGAGTTGACCTTAAATGATGGGAATGGAGTAAAGCCCCTGGGACCTCCTTTTGCTGCTGTGGCAAAATGAGAAAGAACTCAAAATGAGAAGAAATATAGTGGCTGTAGCAATTGGCTCAAACATAAAAAGATCAGGTACATAGCACAATGTTTGGGAGTGTTTTGTTGTGGTGTACATGGGGTCGCTATAAGTCAAATCCAACTTGGCAGCACCTAACAGCAACAAACACCCATGGTGGCATAGCATACATGTCCTCTTGCGCCTTGCTTCCCCCTGGATTGTTTCATGACAGTGCCCAGAGAGCTGCATGTTATGCCATCATCCCCGAGGATGGCTCCTTGAGGACAAGTAACCAGTCTTCTTTTGGTGGGGCTATTTGTAGTTGCTTGCTGCCATAACCATACTGGAGTGAACATTCTCAGCTCCCTCAGAAGACTCTAGGAAGAATGGGTTTTTGCCTCTTCTTTGTTTCTGGTGGTGGCCAGGAATCCTTGTTCCTTGGCTTGTCCTACTGACTCCAGCCACTGCCTCTATCTTTGTGTAGCTTTCCTTCTCTCTTATCTTTATTTATTTTTTATTTTTTTGATACTGGGGGATTGAACCCAGGGCTTCACGCATACTTTGCAAGTGCTCCAACACTGATCTGTGCCCCAGCCCATTTTTTATCTTGAGGCAAGGTCTTGCTAAATTACACAGGCTGCCTCTGGCCTCAAACCCGTGATCATCTTGCCTCTGTCTCCCAAATCCCTGGAATTGTAGGTGTGCATCATTGTGTTCGACTCCTTCCTCTTATCTTGACTGAGTCCTTTTGTAAGGGCACTGAGTCGGACTTGACTCCACGGCACCTGATACAACCACCTTAGACAACAGTCCTATTGGAAGGGCCCACCCTGGGACCTCATTTTAACTAATGACATTTACAATAACCTTATTCCCAAATAAATGTGCATTCTGAGGCACAAAAGATTAGGACTTCAATAAATGTTTGGAGGGGGACACAATTTTATCCTATAGCAGAAGGCAGTAGCATTCTAGGTAATGTGAATGACAAAGAAACCCTGTCATACTTTCTTATGCGTGTTACGTCCCTGCATTAGGTAACTATGTATTATGACAGATAGGAAAGGGAGGAATGGGGCAATCCATAGTTCCTTTTCTTTCAGCTCTTCTTAACCCATAGGAAACCAATGGTAGAGAACATTGGTTGGATGTGCATACATCAGGCAGTGACTGTGGCACACACTTGTAATCCCAGCACTTGGGAATCTGAGGCAAGAGGATAATGAGTTCAAGAGCAGAGGCAGCCTGCACAACTTAGCAAGATTCTGTCTCAAAGTAAAAAAATAGAGGAAGCCAGGCATAGTGCTGCACACCTGTAATCCTAGCACTAGGGAGGCAGAGGCAAGAGGATCGATGTGAGTTCAAGGCCAGTCGTATACATAGTGAGGTCCAGGGCAGCCTAGGTTACACAGTAAAATCTTGTCTCAAAATAAATAAATAAAAAGCCAGGCGTGGTGGCACACACCTGTAATCCCAGTGGCTCGGGAGGCAGAGGCCAGAGGATTACAAGTTCAAGACCAGAGCCACTCTGCATAATTTAGCAAGGCCCTGTCTCAAAAAGTAAAAAAATGGGCTGGAGGTGCAGCTCAGTGGTCCAACACTTGCAGAGCATGCAAGTGCGAGGCCCTGGGTTCAACCCCCAGTACCGCAAAGTAAACAAACAAACAAATAAACAAACAAACAAAAAATAAGAAAGGGGTTTAGGGGTGCAGCTTCAGGGTAGAGCACTTGCCTAGCATGTACAAGGCCTTGAGTTCAACCCCTTGGTACCAGAAAAAGAAAGAAACAAGGAAAGAGAGAAAGAGAGAGAAGGCAAATAAAAACAGTAAAGTTAATTTCGTGCAATATTTCCACTCTTATGGTAAGAACAAAATATATATGTATGTACCAGTTATAAAGCCGGTGTACAATTTCATTGATTATACAAGGGAATTAAATGTTCTTATTTTTGCATTTAAAATGGGCATTTCACAATATAAAAATAAATGATAAAAATTCTTGCTAGTAAGTTAAACTTTGAATATTTTTACTCAGAACATTAGCATATTATTAAAATATAGGACAAGTCAAGAGAAATGGAAAAGACAGAGGGGGGAAAATAAACCTCTAAATATGAGTACCTTTAACAGAACTTTTCCCTACTTTTTGAACAAAAGTCCCAGTATTTTCATTTTGCAATGGGTTCCACAAACAGTGTAGCCAATGTTGTTCCCATCCTGTCCCCCCTGAACTCCATCCCAAAAGAAATATATTTATATCTCCTTCCAGAGACCTTCTATGTCATATTGCACTTAACTCTCCTATTTCCCTCCATGGGTGATCTTTGGGGCAAAATTTTCCCTCTTGCTAGTTAAAATTTTCTTTATTATTATTTAACTGGGATAGTAAATTTTAGTATGTTTGTCAATAAATATGAGAAAATTTACCATTTGTGGAGTACTTAGCATATGTCAGGCACATGTGCAAGGGATCACTGACAGGAGGTGGCCCTACTTCTCAGAGTTGCCCACCCCCTTTCCTGAAGTTCTCCGGCACCCCTCTTTATTCACTCTCACGAAGCTCAGACTCCTCCAAGACAAGGGCTGAATGTTTCTGTAGTTGTTCTCCTAGTGCGCAGTGCCTGAAGCAAAGGAGGTAGTCAGTTTAGGTTTACTGAGTTAATACATAAAGAACGGACTTATGGATAGCAGAAGCTTTGGGGACAGGGCTACAGGAACCATCTGGCCCAGACTTCAGCCTGGTAAGGAGTGACTATCTCCATTTTCCAAATGAGGCCCAGAAAGCTGTGAGACCTTAGACAAACCATGTGGTCTTTGGCCCCTGTTGTTCATATTAGGAAAATGAAGGAATTATTCTTTCCTTAAAGGACCATGGTGACTGTGAAAAACAGGACCCATGAGTCGAAGTGTACACTGCTCTCTGATATCATTTGTCATTTATCACGGTAACAGAACATGCTGGGACCTTCCTCTGGCATTGCTCTTTAGAGCATGAAGCAAATGCTACAAAATCCTGTAGGGCTTGAGTGAGATATCCTCTGATTCTAGAATATTGGATTTTTTAATTTTTAAATTTTATTTATTTACTTATTTATTTTATTTATTTTTTTATTTTATTATTTTTTTGAGCTCCATATGGGCTACACAGCATCAGCCCTCTCCTGGGAACCCCGGATAGGTATGCAACAGAAGCTTCTAGCCCAGCTAAGATTCTGTGGGGAGCAATAGAGCTGGAGGATGAAACAAAAGGAGCCATGAACTTCAGAGTACCAGAGCCTGCCAGACAATAAACAGGAAGGAGGTGGAGACTGGATATAAAAAGTGGCCAGACAAGCCTGAGGTGGATCTGAAGTTAGGGAAACCCTAACAGCCAGCAGCAGGGTGTTCCATATCTTGGGCTACCAGGATGGGGCTGCCAAAGCTTTCAGGTGTGCAGAGACAGGGATGCAAAAGAGTTGAGGAATAAACAGAATAGCACCCACTCTGCTGCAGGGGTAGGGCTGGGGTGGCAGAAGTGGCTGGGAAACCTTTTAAAGTGTTTTTTTTTTTTTTTTTAGAGCCGGGTGTGGTGGCACACAGTTGTAATCCCAGTGACTCAGAAGGTGGAGGCAGCAGGATCACAGGTTTGAGGCCAGAGGCAGCCTGTGTAACTTAGTGAGACCCTGTCTCAAGACAAAACATAAAAAAGTTGCTGGGGGTGCCGTTCAGGGCAGAGCACTTGCAAAATATGTGTGAGACCCTGAGTCCAGTCCTCCAGTACTACAAAAAAAAAAAAAGTAGTTTTAATGGCTATATAATATTCTGTCATATAGGTAATTCATTTATTTAATCAGTCTTATTGTTGAATATCTTTGAATATGACTAAGAACTATTGGTAATTCTTTAAGTGTCTGAGTTTTCTCTACACGTTATAAACACTACTGAGGTGAAAATTCAAAATGCATAGTGTTTTTATGCTTCTTCAATTATATCAAAGGACACATTCCTAGAAGTGAAATTGCTACGATAAAGATGTGATGATCAATTTTGTGTAGCAATGTGATCAGGATACCTGCATATTGGGTCAAACAGTGTTCTGGGTGTGACTAAGCATCTGGAGACGGAACATGGAATCAGCAGATGGAGGGCCTGTGGTGGGTGGGCCCCTCTAGTCGGTTGAATGTCTGAATAGAAGAGAAGGGCCTCGTGGGAGAGAATTCTCTCTTTGGCTGTCTGCCTTTGAGTTGGGACATTGCTTTTTCTTGGCCTCAGACTTGAACCAAAACATCGGCTCTTCCTGGGTCTCCAGCTCAGCAGCATTTAGGATGGAACTGTCCCACCTGCTCCCTTGGTTCTCAGGACGTAGGATGTGGACCGGAACCACACCAGCAGATCTCCTGGTCCCCAGCTTGCCTGCTGCAGGTTTTGGGACTCAGCAGCCTCTATAAATAGGTGAGCTAGTTCCTTATAACCAATCAATCCGTTTCTTGTTGGTTCTGAGTCGCTGAGGAACAGTTTTAAGACTTCTGAAATAGATTATAAATTGACCTCTAGGAAGGCTGTACCAAAACACATCTAATCAACAATCATGTTAGAAAGTCAGACTTTCACCAAGTTACCATTATACATATATATATGTCCAATTTTCCCTCAAATTGGTTGTTAAATTAAATATGCTGCTTTTGTTCACACTTCTTGCTCTGCAGCAAGATTGGAGCTTTAAAAATATGAATATCATTCATATTTCTTCTTTGACAAACTGTCTTTTATATATCTTTCTGTTGGCATATTAGAGTTTCGCTGGACAAAGAGTTATGTATTAAAACCAACAAGCCTTGTGCTGTTGAATTTGTAACATGCTTTTTCCTACTGTCTTTGAACTTTATATTGAATTGCTATGATCTTGAGGATACCACGTAGTCAAACTTCTGATTTTCCTCTGTGAGAGTATATGCTTCCAAAGCACGTTGGCATGCAAGCTCACAGGAATGCAGGTAGCATGCATGTCCTCCCTTGCTGTGTGGCCCTGGGCATGTGACATCCCCTATCAGATGCCAGCAACCTAGTCTGTCACTGGAGGTGGAGTTGGTTAGACCTCTGAGATTCTTCCCCACTCTGGCAGTCTGTGCTTCTCGTCTACGAGCTTGTTGGCTCTGAGCTCAGAGTTTATTTCAAGAAACTGTTACTGCCTGTCACAAGGCTATTAACAAGCCTCCCCACTTTTGATGGCTCCTTGCTCTAATCTTTCATGAGCACTGTTAACATCGGCCTTCCTGCAGGGAACTTCCAAGTGTGCTCCAAACCAGACTCCAGTCCATCAGCATATTCAGTCTCTCTCCCTGCTGTTCTACCCTTATTGCCCTTGCTCCCTATCAAAATGAATACTGTGGTTCCCCAGATACTTTTGCTCAGGCCATCACCTTTGCTGGGTATCTTCCCACATCCCCTGTGTCTCATGAAAAAACCTTACCAAACTTTTATTTTAGGGGCTAGGGTTTAGCTCAGTTGGTGGAGTGCTGCTGAGGGTCCAATCTTCAGCACCACAAAAATGGGAGAAAGAGGTGGCAGTCCACTCCTGAAGCAATCCTGAAACAATCAGCCATTGAAAATCCTATGAGGGTCGCTATGAGTTGGACCCAGCCTGACAACACCTAACAACAACTATTATTGTATTTTTCTCAATACTAGGGGGTTGAACTCAGGCCTCACACATGTGAGGCAAGTGCTGTCCCTCTGAGCCAAACCCTAACCCCCTATTTACTTTTTTGAAACAGGGTCTAAGTTACACTGGCTGCCTCAGGCCTCGAATCTGTGATCCTCCTGCCTCGGCTTCCAGAGTTGCTGGGATTATAGGTGTGCACCACTGTGCCTGGCTTTACCTAACTTTTAAGTCCCAGCCAAGCACCATCTCCTCCATAAATCCTTTAGTAACTATTTCCTGGCTCAAAGAAATTTTTCTCCTTTGAAATATAGTACTTCTTAACATGCCATGGGAATTATGGTTGTTGATTATGTCTTATTTAGTGAACAGAAATATATAAACCTCTGAGACCATATGGCAGGCCACTAAATTAAGAAGTGTAAAACTGGCAGCCCAGCTATATTTTCAGAATTGGGAAATTTTACATAAAAGTCCTAATTTTTCATCATCTCTTAAAAGGTCAAGAAATGTGTCTTACGTTCTTTAGGGCAGGGACCAGCAAACTACAAGCCACATCTGACCTGGCCCCCATGTTTGTAAATAAAGTCTTATTGCAACACAGCCATACTCAACTGTTTACATGTCCTCATGGGTGCTTTCCTGCTATGGTGGCAGAGAAGAGTCTTTGTGACAGGGACTATATGGCCTGGAAAGCCTATTTGCCATCTAGCCATTTACATAAAAGGTTTCCTGACCCCTGAACAACAGTAGGGCACAACTGTGGAGCATGTTACAGTGGCCTTTAAATGGAGCCATACCCCAGGACTCCCTTTGTGCCACCCACATAAAACCTGGTCAGGCACACGTGTTTATTCTGCACCCTAAGGTCTTTGAACCATTGGAGATTTTCATTCCTATTAATTCTCTAAATCATACCTAAATACAGCATAAAACCACTGTGCCACATAAGCAAGGCTTTCTAAAAACTATTTAGAAATATTACTTGGCCAATGCAAACTTTGATGATCAAGTTTAATAACATTAGTCAGTGACTGCAGCCACAGACAGAGTCACTTATTGTAGTTAAAAGCTTGAGGTCTAACATCAGAGCACTGAATTTGTATTCCAGCTGTGCACTGTGTGAGCCAGGTAGCCTCAGAAAACAAGGCTGAATCTTTATTACCTCACCTGAAAGCAAGGAGGATGATGGTGACAAACCTGGATTGATGAGAAGATTAAGCTCATTTAATATGAATTTATTGACCCCAGCGCCAGGTGCGGTGGCGCACACCTGTAATCCCAGCAGCTTGGGAGGCGGAAGCAGGAGGATCACAAGTTCGAGACCAGAGGCAGTCTATGTAATTTAGCGAAACGCTGTCTCAAAAAGTAAAAAAAAAAAAAAAAAAAAAATGGGCTGGGGGTGCAGTTCAATGGTCCAGCACTTGCAAAGCATGCAGGCATGAGGCCCTGGATTCAACCCCCAGTACCGCAAAAAAAAAAAAAAAAAGAATTTATTGATCCCTACCATGTGTCAGGCACTGTGCCAGGCTCTTTGGATATGTTGGTGAACAGAACTGATGCCATCCCCACCTGTGAAGAACTTGTACTCTAGGGGGGGACCTGGGCCAGGCAGCAGACTCCACGGGTATTTGTTGTGCAACCACTTGGTCCACCTCTGAGTTTGGCACAGTTCCGCGTCTTCTCCTGCTGCCAGAACCTTCTCCGGTCCAGCAATACAGCTGGACATCAGGCAAGCACAATCTGGAAGTTAAGGGAATTGAAGGGCAGGGGCAACTGTCCACCACCAGGGTATGGGAGTCAGTGCATCCTCTGGGAGCAGCTCAACAGGCTTCTCGGAAGCCCTGGTTGGGTACAGCTCTCAAGGACCATGGGGAGGCTGGTAGCCCCTGCTATTGGCTTGTTGTTGTTGTTGTTGTTAGGTGCCGTCAAGTCGGTATCCGACTCATAGCGACCCTCTGTACAACAGGGGAAACACTTTGTCAGTGCTTCTCTGCCGTTCATAGGGTTTTCAATGGCAGATTAATTTTTGGGAGGGGGTTGTCAGGTCCTTCTCCCAAGCCTACAGCTTCTGGTGTTCCCAGGCAGTCTCCCATCCAGTTACTAACCAGGCCCGACCCTGCTTAGCTTCCGAGATCTGACGGGATCGGATGCCACAGGGCTACAGCTGCAGGCGCTATTGGCTTAGCACCATTCATTTCTCACTCTTTGTTCTTTCACAACATCTTCCAAATACATTCTCTGTATCCCGATCTTTCTGTCAGTCTCTGTTTTTGGCGAAATCCAAAATAAAGCAAATCATAAACAAAATAAACAAACAAACAAACAAAAAACCAAACCAAGAAAATATAATGGAGTAGTAGGTACCATGCAGAGAATAAAAGAGGTGTGAACCAAATGGGTGATCAGAGGCCACATGATGGTGGGGCCCTGAAAGTCCTCCACAGAGACCTGAGTGACAGGAAGACTCTAGCCAGGCACAGAGTAAGGGAGAGAATAATCGAGGCAGAAGGAGCAGCTGGTGGTGCCAAGGCTCAGAGCTTGGCACATCAAAGAAGAGAAAGGACAGAGAATTTGGTGGGTAAGGAATATGAGATGCAGAGGAAGGCCCAATTTGGAGGGACTTTACAGTGATCCAGGCATAATAACCTGGGGCTTTATTCTGAATGCCACAGATTAAGAGTCATTGGAAGGTTTTAAGCAAAGCAGTAACATGGCTTGATCTGCAGTTTGAAAATATCTCCCTGGCTGCTGTGTAAGGATGGGTTAGATCAGGGAGTAAAAATAGGGCACTCATTCATTAGAGAGTCTACTGCTGAAGGTTCCAGAGACTGGTGACGCTGGCTTAGACTGGTGCTGTAATGATGCTGATGGACAGAAGAAGATTTGGGCTATGTTTTGTGAAGAATTGTGGCAAACACAGCTAGGGCGTATGGTGTGCCACATAAAGATGAATTAAGTCAGCCAGTGCCACAGAAGTCCCTCAGATGTGGATACTATCCATAGCCTCATTTCACAGATGGGGAAACCAAGGCACAGAGTGATCAAGTAACTTACCTAAGGTAACCCAGAGTAGAGATTTGAACCAAGACCATTGGGCTCTACAGTTATGCTCTAGCCATGCCCTCCCTTCCCCAAAGCCCACTCTCTGGTTCAGGGATCAGATGTAAGGCCAGGGGTAAAACAAAGTGAGGGGCTACTTGAGAGCCCCTGATTTCTAGGCATTAAATGAAATTTGTGGGAGGCCATCCTTTGGAACTGAGCTCCTGCACTAGGCCCCCAATAGACCAGATCTAGCCAAAATGGATACGTTCACGCCAGGTGCCACCCAATAAACTGCACTTAGGAATGGGCCATTTTCCCAAGACGGAGGAGACTCACATGACCAGTACACAGGGGCCCTGCAGTCTGAGTCAGCACAATACACAGGGCCCTTGCCTTAACTCTGTGAAGAGAGTGACTCTGAAGTGACCAGTCTAGTTTTCATTCCCCGTTTCTGCTTTATTCAGCCATTTTGCCTGTAAAGCCCCCACCTTGGCTCAGCTCAGAGAGCATAGTTATGTTTTGTAGAAGGGATGTTGTCTGGTTTGTGTTTGGTGAATCACTTGTAACAGCCAAGATCTTAGAAATTCCCTCAGTTGACCTTTGTCCTTCAGCACAGGTGTTGCTGCTAGGACCACCCCCTCCATGCTCCACACCACCACTGCGACGTCAAGGCAGGACCAGCACCCTCTCTGGGCTTCTGGTCAGACCCTGGTCACTGCCTCTGCCCAATGGCATCTTTATTAGTTTTTTGCGGTACCAGGGGTTTTAACGTAGGGCCTCACACATGCTTTATAAGCACTCTACCACTGAGCTGTAAACCCTGCCTGTTTTTTACTTTTTATTGTGAGACAGGGTCTTGCTAAATTACACAGGCTGCCCCTGGCCTCAGACTTGCCATCCTCCTGCCTCTGCCTCCCAAGTGGTCAGGATTACAGGGGTGAGCCACTGTATCTGGCTCCAATGCCGTCTTGAGCATTTTTCATGCCCACAACCATAAAGATCACATCTCCCAGGCATGACTTCACTCCTTCGGCCTCAAATCATCAAGTTCCCCATTCTCCCCTGTTCTGACCCCTTTCCTGAACCTCAGCACTGTGTGTTCTGGACCCCTGGCCAACATTCTCCATGTCCCCTTCCCCTCCTAGCTCTTGTTCCCAGGCTGCGCAGTCACATTACTTGGGGGGCTTGAAAATATCCAGTTAGCTGGGCATGGTGGCACATGCCTGTAATCCCAGTGATTACGGAGGCTGAGACAGGATGATCACAAGTTAGAGTCCAGAGGCAGCCTGCACAATTTAGCGATATCCTGTCACAGGATAAAAAGTGCAGGTCTGTGGTAGAAGGCTTGCAAAAAAGCATGTGGGAGGCCCTAAGTTAAAACCCCTCAGCACTGAAAAAAACAAAACAAAAAAAACCCACCCGATTGTGCTCTTGGAGTTTCCCAGAGAACCTCAAATGGTTGGACCCTGACTGGCCTGAGTGCTCAGCTTCTGGTAATTGCCTCCCGGTGGGGTGCTACTTCCTG
>VMDO01002499.1:58136-114774 GCA_007922755.1 Pedetes capensis
GGGGGGGGGGGGGTTGAACCCAGGGAGTCGCGCCTGCCTGCTCTGCAAGTGCTGGACCATTGAGCTGCACCCCCAGCCCATTTTTTTTACTTTTTGAGACAGGGTCTCCCTAAATTACGCAGGCTGCCTCTGGTCTCAAACTTGTGATCCTCCCGCCTCCGCCTCCCAAGCCGCTAGGATTACAGGAGTGTGCCACCACGCCCGGCTCTTTTTAATTTTTAAAACATTTTTCAGTGCTGGGGAGTTGAACGCAAGGCCTTGCACATGCTAGGCAAGTGCTCTACCACTGAGCTGCGCCCCAAGGTCTGTTTTTTATTTAATATTTTGAGTCAGGGTCTCCAGAAGTTACACAGGCTGCCTCTGGCCTTTAACTCAAGATCCTCCTGCCTCTGCCTCCCCAGTCGCTGGGATCACAGGCATGCACCACCGCACCCGCTGACTGCTTGAGGATTTTAGCTCATGGCTCACTGTCACCCTCCAACACAGATCCTCTTTTAATTCTTGGTATTGTCAACATCCAGTCCCACAGATGGATCTTCCAAGCCTCTGACCTCCCTTCCTCCAGTCACCTCTCTTCCATCCTGCCTCAGACACTCCTTGCTCTGCACTCATCCCATCTAAAAATCTGTTTCCAGTCACTCTTCAACCACCACTCACAGCCTTTCCCCAGCTCACTCCCACTAGGCCCCAGACAGTCATCCTTGAACATTAGATACCAAGGTCCTGTGGTCCCTCCATTGCGTACTCTTAGCCCTCTTACCTCTCTCATTCACTGGGCTCACCTTCCATGAAGGTAACCCCTACTGCCTGTTGTGGGACCAGGCCTGTGGGATTAGTCACGGCACCTGGCCAACTTTTATCTTTTAATGTAACAATTAAAAAATTTTTTTGAAAGAACCTCCCCTCACAAAACAAGCAAACAAACAATTTATGTGCTGTCTGGATTCCAAGACCAAGCCCTCCTGACCTCCTTGGTTTAAATCAGCCTCCAAAACTTCTGAGCTGGATTGTGGCAAAGGCTTCCTGACTAGTCTCCCTGTGTCAGTTCCTGACCCACACTCTGACCTCCACAGAGCAGCTTAAATGATCCTATCAAAATGCAATTCACATTCTTCCTTAGCTCAACCCCCCACTAAGTGGCTTCTCTTCACTCTCAGAGTGAAGGCTAAATCCTCTTTATACCTATACAAGATCTGCCCACCTTTGTTCCTGTGTCTGATTTCATCTCCTCCCACACTCCCCATCTGTTCACCTGCTCCCATGGGCCTCCTCAGACATTCCAGGCACCTTTCCACCCACCTCAGGGCCTTTGCACCATAAAAAAAAAATTTTTTTTTTTTAAATTTTGAAACACGATCTCAGTTGCACAGGCTGCTTCTGGCCTTGAACTCTTTTATTTATTTATTTATTTATCTATTTATTTTTAAGATTGATGGTTTTTACTTTTATTCGTTTTCTTTTAACTTTCTATTTCCTCCATGCCCTTTTTATTTACTTATTTGGCTCTAGGGATTGCACCAGAGCCATGCACATTGCATGCTAAGTGCACCCTTTACCGCTGAGCTAGATTTCCCAGCCCTGGCCTCAAAGTCTTCATCCTCCTGCCTCAGCCTCTCAATTAGCTAAGAATACAGATGCATGTCATGGCTCCTGGCTAGCATTCACCATTTTCAAGATGAGAAAACTGAGGCACAGAGAAGGGGCTCATCCAAGATTACACAGCTAAGTGGAGGAACTAGAAGTCAACCTGGCAATTCAGCTCCAGAATCAGGACAATGGCCACCCAGGATCTACCCCACCCATTCAGGCTGCTAATGCTGCTAAGCAAATACATGACATTCCTTTAGGCCAGTGAGCTCAGATGAGGCCAGGCATTAGATCCAGCTGAAGGGTTTGCTAAACAGTTGGCCAGCCCCATGCTCTGGGTCCGTGAATCCCTGACAAGAAAGAGGAGCTGATGACAAGCCTTCCTAACAACTGCCTGGGTGCTGCTGCTGAGCCTGTTTGGGCCTCCCTGAGAACTCTGGCCCTCATCAATTCATCCCTCCCTCTCCCAGGTCACCATTCCACACCTTCCCTCAATCTTCACCACAGAGGCAGAAGAAGAATGAGCAATATGACTGAAGAGGTGAAAATCAGAGCACTGTGGCCACAAGTCAAGGAACACCATGGCCTTAAGAGCTGGAAAAGGCAGACAGCAGCCTCTCCCTGAGAGCCCTCAGGCCGAGCACAGCCCCACCGACACTTCCTTTTCAGGCTTCTGGCTTCCGGAACCCTGAGAGAATCAATTTCTGTTGCTTTAAACCATCAAGTTTGTGATGATTTGTTATGGCAGCTCTAGGAAACGAACACAGATGTCTAGTGGACATTGGCAACTCAACACGTTGCCAGAGAAACTCTGTTCACTCGCCTCCTGCTGGCACGCCCTGATCTGTTGCCACCCAGAGCAGTTTTTCCTACTTCAGTAAAGGTGATTCTCGTCTTAAAGTTGTTTGGATCAAAGCTTTGATGCCATTGTCAACTCTTTCACTTTCCTTCAAACCACGTCGAGCCCTCAGCAAACCCTGTGAGCTCCATTTTGAAAGATAGCCTGAATCAGCTTACTTTTCCCACCCTGGAATCCCTGGACTGCAGCCACATCACCTTGGCTTGGATTGTGACAGCCATTTCCCGCCTCCTCACTTTGGTCCTTGCCCCTTACAGGCATTCTCAAAGCACTAACTGGAGCAATGCTGGTATCATCTGAGTCCAACGGCATGGGTCTCCTGCTCAGAACCTCCAGTGACTCCCACCTAGCCCAGCATAAGAGCCAGGTTCTCACCACAACCTGCAAGGGCCTGCGCCACCTGGGTGCTAGAAACCTTTCCAAGGTCATCTTCCACCACCTTCCCCTCTATCTCTCAGCTCCTGGAAACAACCATGTTGGTTCCCACCTCAGGGACTCCTCACAGGGAACTCTGGAGGATTGCTAGGCTACAGTTTGTGTCATGTGAGATTTGAAGACATGATTTTTTGTTTTTCCTTGAGACAGGATCTCTCTATGTAGTCCAGACTGGCCTCAAAATCAAGGGGTTTTTGCCTCAGCTTCTCAAGTGCCGGGATTGTGGGCGTGGGCCACCATGGCTATTGTAGACATAAATTTAAAGGGAGACCAATCAGTGCAGTTTGTGTGTTTTCTTTCCATTCTCTTGGGAATGAGTGATTCGGGAAAGAGATGAGTAGGATTTGGCCAGATTAAATTTTGCTAGGGAAGAATAATAGTGGGAAGAGAGGGGTAGGGGCATTAAGGCCATTTGTATGAAGGAATGATTACTAATGTTGGACCATGAAATCGCAGCTGGGTATGAGGAGATTAAGTTAGGTAATGTGTAAAGCCCTTACTGTAGGGCCTGGCACATTGTAAAGGCTCAAGAAACATGAACTGTTATTACCACAAGCATTCATCCTCAGTCTAGTAAGAGTACTCTTAAACTTAAAAATGCACTAGCAAAATCAACTTCAGTACTACACTTGACCTAGCACTTGTAATTAAACCTCAATCCTTATAAACAAGAGATGGCTTTGAAGATAGAGTAATAAAATCCAAGACAAGAATCATACTTAAGAAATATATATGTATTTTAGGCATAAATAAGTAGAAGTTATAATGTGGACTTCACCACCCAAAAAAAAGTCATTATTGCTTTTCTACTCAAGAATTCATGAGTAATATGCAAACAAGCACATCCAAAAGAGTTCTCTTATTTCAATACATAAAGATCTACTTTCTCTTTCAAATATTTTGGCCTGATAGCATTGTGGCTTTCTCATAAATGTATGCCTCATTTCACAAATATTCTTTGCCTTGTGGTTGTATGTTCATGCTAACACCAAAAGTGCTTTCTCATCTGTTACTCGTATCTGCCAAGTAGCAAGCTGTGGTTGATGAATTGGGGACACACAATCAAATGGATCAACTTTATCCATGTGTTCCAGGTACCCAAAGCCATGGCCCGTTTTCCTTTAGCTTCAATATTATTCAAAGATTTGGCTGAGAAGAACATTTTATTTTTATATTTGTAGTGATAGAGATGTGAATGCATAAAGTGTCAAAATCACATGTACTTTAAAGACTAAACAACATAGCAGCAAATTCAGGAGCTGGGGCATGGGGCAAGAAATCAACAGATGGTGATTGTGGCAGGAGGCACCATCTGCCAATTCAAGGTCCTGCTAATTTAGGATTAAGAAAAACTCTCTGTGACAACACTGTGGTGGAAGAAACAACTTCTACATTTGTGAGTGGAGCCTCTGGGTGGATAGTTTCCAGTTACTAAAATGAGGGAACTGAGGCTGGAACAAACAGTCATGGGTTCAAGTCCCTCATTGTTTGCTTCAATTTTGTTACTTGTGGTAATTTCAAATTTCCTCAATTCTATCATTTTTTTTGACATTTCTCCTGTAAAGAATGAGGGTTAAAATTAACCTATTTGAAGAGGGAGCCCTTGTCTTTCAATGGAAAAATTTTAAAGCTGAAGGTATCTCCTCTATATGGTGTTAAACTGTAATGAAGCAGCTAGAACTCAGGTCATAAGGTTGTTGTGAGAACTGAATTTATTTAAGTGCGATGTTGTCTGTAAAGTGTTTTGGGGTGCAATCAGACCCTGGGAGAAGGGGGCTGAGGAAGAGATCAGCGCTACAGGCTGAGGATTCCCACTCCCCAGTCCCCTATGCTGCTAGGACTTCTACCCTTACCACATCAGACCATGGTAGATGTAAGGAGAGGGAAACCTCCCTACCCTGCTCAGCCAGACTGCTTCTTATCTGTAATTTGTTGTAAGTAGGTTCAGGGTCCTGCATTTCCCTTGAACCATTTCCTACCCCACCCTTTTTTTCTTAGTCACTGTGAAACCCACTTCAGAAGAACAAGGTCGCATTCCAGACCATCCAATAGGCATCTCTACAGGGGGATCTGAGCTCTCATTTATTTCCTGTTTATTTTGAGTCTTTTATTTAAAACCATTGTTCAAAACATCCCCAAGGCCAGTGTCAGGTCAATGGTCCATATACCTAATGTCATCTGTCCCCCATTATTTCTTGGAACGGCTCCTCCAGACAAGGCGGCTGTTCCTGTGACACACCAGGCATGCTCCTGTCTCAGGGGTTTGCATTGGATGCTCCCTCTTTCTTTCTTTCTTTCTTTTTTCTTTTCTTTTTTTTTTTTTTTTTTTTTTTTTTTTTTTTTTTTTTTTTTTTTTTTTTTTTTTTTTTTTTTTTTTGTGGTACTGGGGGTTGATCCCGGGGCCTCATGCCTGCATGCTTTGCAAGTGCTGGACCCCTGAGCTGCACCCCCCAGCCCTTTTATTTTTTTCCTTACTTTCTGAGACAGGGTCTCGCTAAATTCTGGAGACTTCCTCTGGTCTCGAACTTGCGATCCTCCGGGCTCTGCCTCCCAAGCCGCTAGGATTACAGGCGTGTGCCACCATGCCCAGTTGGTTGCTCCCTCTTTCTGAAATGGTCCCTGCCACCACACCACCTTCTACCCTCCCTCAGCTATTCTCATCTCACCTTCTAAGAGTTCGTTTCCCAAATATCCCCTTTGCAGCAGCACCTTCTCTGATCAGCCCCCTGAAGTTGTAATCCACCCCCAACCCACTCCCCTACTCTCGCCTCTTTTCTCTGCATAGCACTTGGGATCATCTAACTTACTATTTCATCTGTTTACCTGGTTTATTGCCTGTCTGTCTATTAGGATATAAGTTCCACGAAGGCAGGAATCTTTCTGTTATATTCATTGTTGTATGCCCAGGTCAGAGCTTAGCACATACAAGTGTTCAGTATTTATTTCAATAACTAGTCTTTATGTATTTAACGTTTTCTGTCTTCAAGTTGGGACTTTGGGCCAAAAGAGATGAATATTTCTTGTAGTTTTTCATCTCGGTTGTTGTATAAATCAATACTTTATACTTTTTTTTCTTTCTGAGTGGTATTTCATGGCAAGATGTACCAGTCTGTTTAACCATTCATCCACTGAAGAACATCTGGGCTCCTTCCAGTTTGGAGCTGGTATGAGTGTAGCTCTCATAAACAATCATGTGCAGGTTTTGGTGTGAATGTAAGTCTTCATTTCTCCTGAATAAATGCCCGACATTATACTTGTTGGGTGATCAATAGTTGTGTGTTCATATATATTTTTTTTCAAGAAACTGCCAAATTATTTTTCAGAGCAGCTGTACCATTTCACATCTCCACCAGGAATGCAACAGGGATCCTGTTTCTCTACATCCTTGCCAGCATTTAGTTTTTGTCACTGTTTTTTAAAATTTAGCTATTTTGATAGGTGTGGGGTAATATTGTGGTTTTAATTTGTATTTTGCTAATGTCTAATGATCTTGAACATCTTTATATGTACTTATTTGTCATATTTTTCCATCTGTGTATCTTCTTCAGTGAAATGTCTCTTCATGTCTTTTACCCATGGTCTATTGGATTACCTCCTTTCTGACTACTGACTTAAAAGTTCTTTATATATTCTAGATACTAGTCCTTTGTCAGCTATCTAGTTTGCAAATATTTTCTCCTGTTCTGAAGGAGTTCTCTACCAGATGAGATTGAAGTCCTATCCTTTTAACACAAATTTTCACAGAGTAAAAGTTTTTAATTTTGATGATGTCTCCTCGTCCCCAAACTTATTTACATTACAAGATGGGCCACATGAGGTCACCATGAGCCTTGTCATATTCATACAAATGAGATAATAGCTCCCAAAGCAACCTACAGATGTGTGGTATTGCTTTTCACTCCCCACCCCCCACCTTTTGCCAGCTTCCTGGTGTTGTGCAGCTAGAGAGCTCAGAGAGGGTCAGGAAGCATTGTGAGTGGAATCTCTGGACTGTCGTAGTGGTGGCTCTTCAGGTGGGGCTGCTGGCCCTGAAGCCAGCAAAAGCTTCACCTTAGATACCAGGGAGGAAGCATCTGGAAGCAAGGAGCCCTGGCCCAGCCTGCCTTCGAGGCCCCTCTGCTCAACATCTTCTCAGAGGACCACTTGGCACACGGCCAGGTCTGGTTTCAGCCCAGGATTGCTGTGGCCCAACTGGGTGGCAACCAGCAGGCTGCTGCGTCCACCTCCAAGAACTGGAGGTGGAAGCACCTCTTGTTTGGATCATGATCGAGACTCACTTGAGTAGATCCCAATACAAATTCAGTGCCTATTAATTTTAGCCGCTGTGATTAGAAACAACAAAGCCAGGAATAAGACGGTTACTGACTTTTATCTCCATTGTTGTTGTTAGATGCCCTCAAGTCGATATCTGACTCATAGCGACCCTCATAGGGTTTTCAATGGCTGGCTGTTTCGGGATTGCCTTGGGAGTGGATTGCCAGTCCCTTCTCCCATTTGTGCGGTGCTGGTTATTGAACTCGGGGCCTCAGAGACTGCAGCACAGCGCTCTACCAACTGAGCTAAATTCCAGCCCTTTATCACCGTAGCCTCTTTATATTAATAAACTGCTGGTCATTTACAATGGACTATATATGGTCTAGCCTGCAGCCGTAGCCCCGTGGCATCTGATCCCCTCAGATCTCGGAAGCTAAGCAGGGTCAGGCCTGGTTAGTACCTGGATGGGAGACCCCCTGGGAACACCAGAAGTTGTAGGCTTGGGAGAAGGACCTGGAAACCCCCTCCCAAAAATCAATCTGCCATTGAAAATCCTATGAACAGCAGAGAAGCACTAACAATAGTGTTTCCCCTGTTGTACAGAGGGTTGCTATGAGTAGGATACCAACTCGACGGCACCTAACAACAACAACAATATATGGTCTACATCTGTACCACCCTGGTGTCTGATCTTATCAGATCTCGGAAGCTAAGCAGAGTTGGGCCTTGCTAGTCCTTGGTTGGGAGACTCTCTGGGAATACCAGGCACTGTAGGCTTGCGAGAAGCATCTGGTAGCCCACTCTCAAAACAATTAGCCGTTGAAAGCCATATGAATATCAGAGAAGCACTGATAATAGTACTGGGCATGGCACAATGTCAGGTACTACTTCATTCTGTTGTACACAGGGTCACTATGAGTTGGACCTGACTCAGTGGCACCTAACAACAATAATAACAACAACAACAATAACATATGCCTTACACATGGAATGTTCCTGAACTCTCACAGTCACTGCAGTTGACAAATATCATTTCATTCACATTTTACAGCCTGGGAAACTATAAAATTGGGAGGTTGGGTCAGGGGCTTCATGTCAGACAGCTGCTGAGTGTAGAGCCTGAATTTAAAAACAGCCCATCAGACTCTTGAGTTCTAGCTCTTTATTTGTTTATTTATTTATTTTGGTACTGAGGGTTTGAACCCAGGGTTTCACACATGCTTTGCAAGCATTCAAACACTGACCTGCACCCCTATTCCCTTTCTTACTTTTATTTTGATACAAGGTCTTGCTAAGTTGTGCAGGGTGCCTCTGACCTCATGCTCACTATCCTCCTGCTTCTGCCTCCCAAGTCGCTGGGATCAGAGGTGTGTGCCACCACACCCAGTTCTAGCTCATTCTTAACCATACTTTCTTTTGTCTCTTCTGCCACCCAAGCTAGCCAAGGTTCAGCAAGCAGGTCCACGAATATTTGGTGTATCCGTATGGGGTGTGAGGCTCCCTTCTAAACTGTGTAGTAACAAAAAGCCTGCCTCAAAGGGCCTGTAGACCTTCTAGCAGGAGGAGATGATAATGTACATATAAACAAACATACATCTTAAGATAAACAGGGTACAGGCACAGGACTGAGGAAGGCAAGGCAAGCCAGGATCTTTGTGGAGGCTGGAGAAGGCTGCTTGAAAAAGTGGCCTCTAAGCTGAGACCCACAGGAAGGGAGAGCAGCAGCCAAGCAAGTGGCTAGTGGGCGAGGGCATTCCAAGCCAGGGCCAGAAGGTGTGAAGGCCTGGGGACTGGAGTGAGCTTGGCTGGTTCACCAGCAGAAGACCAGTGAGGCTGGAGACAGGAAGAGGAAGAGGCGCCATAACACCACCAGCCTGGGGTACCAGAGCCCCTGGAAACCACATTGCCATAACATAAGTGATGCTTGCTTGGGTGTTCACCACCCAGCCCTCAGGCACCATCACCCCTGACCCCTGTGGAGGCTTGGACTTGGGAGGGGTTCTCCACCTGCCACAGATCCTGCCATTCTCTAAGGAGTGGCCAGTTCTCTGGCCAACAGCCAGGAGCACCCACTGTGGCGGGGGCTGCTGTGGGCTTTATCTCTTCTCCCCTCAGCTTGTCCACAGCTGAGGGCGCTGGCAGGCTCAGAGATGCAGCCTGAGGACTTGGCTCTGCCTGCCCAGCAAGGGGAGCCAACATGGTGCTACCAAGGTCCCTCAGCCTCTGTGAGCTCCAGAAACCCAGAAACCATCTGAGAAAGACTCCTGGCAGCAGAACTGGTGAATGATGAAATTACAGAGGATCTGAGCCTGAAGGGACCTAGGTCACCGATTCCAGCCAGAGAGGTGACTCAGTGCAATAGCTCTCCCAAGGGCTCCCCATACTGTGAGTCAGTGGGTCTCAACCTGGCTGTCAGTAGATGCCCCTGGGGAGTTTCCAAAAATGCCTGAGGCCTGGGCTACACTCCAGACTCAATTGCATCAGAAGCTCTTGGAGGATGGGGGAACAGCACTGAGATTTTTATTACTCCTTCCACCTGATTCCAACATGCATCCAAGGTGAAGACCAGGGTAGCAGTTCCTACAGCCTCTTATCAGTCAGGGTTGGGATTTAGTTCAGTTGGTAGAGCGCCGCCCCGGAGTATCTGAAGTCCCAGGTTCAATTCCCAGCACCACAAAAATCGGAGAAGGAAGTGGCAATCCACTCCCAACGCAATCCCGAAACAATCAGCCATTCAAAACCCTATAAGGGTCACTATGAGTTGGAAACAACTGACAGCACCTAACAACAACAGCAATTCATCAGTAAGGATGCTGCATTCCTTACAAATGGGGCTCATGGGGCAGACAGACTGGGACTTGGATTCTGGCAACTTCTGCAATTGGGAGACCTCAATCAGCTTTTTGAACCTCTCTGAGCCTCTATTTCCTCTTCATAGTGCATCATAGTAATACACTGACCTTGTATATTGTTCTCAAGGCCAAATATATCAATTCATGCAAAGCACATGGTAAGAGCTGAGCTTATGACCTTCAGATTTGCCCACAGAGCTCCATTCTCCGTGTCCACGTGGGCCTGAGCATAGTGTGGACGCCATCCCAGGTTGAACAGAGGCGCCTCCACATATCCCACTTCTCTGAGAAGAGCAGAGTGGCCTCCTCTCCAGGCTGAGCTTCTCTACTCGGGTGGAGGAGCTCATGAAAAGGCCCGATTAGGGAAACTGAAGGTCCAGTGGGGGGGCAAGCCACCGCCTTGGGGCTCTGCTCTGAAAGTCTGCGTGGGTCGTGGGGCTGGATGGATCCTGAACCCCCTATGTGCCTTGGGAACTGTAGGTGCATTTCTGACTCCCCAAGTGCCTGGGGGTACCTGTGGAGCCAGATGAAACTGTCCATGGACTGGACAAAATCCTGCTTTGGGGGAGGGAAATATTTTGGACCCAGGTCCCTCTTACTCAGGAATGCTTCGAAATCGAGGCCATTCTCCTGGTTTCTTGCTGCCCTCCCATAGGGGACCCCTGGGTCCTGGGAGGATGTACTGCTTGCAGACAGACCACCAGACCACCACAGGCCACAGTGCAGCCCCTGGATTCAGGCATGCCAAGTCCAGTCCTAATGATGCCATTTACCAGCGAGGTGACCTATGGCAGAGACCTTACCTTCCTAGGACTCAGGTTCCTCCATCTGTAAAGCCAGGTTGGCCATCCTAGCTCCTGCTCACAGGGGTGTATAGAAGTGGAAGACCCCACACAGGAAAATCTCAGCACGTGGCTGATGTCCAGTAAACAGTCCTGTTGTTTATACTCCAGCTCAAGAGCCTAACAACATTCACAGCTAAGTCTTCAGTGGAAGTGGAGGGCTGGGTGTGAAGCTCAGAACGTTCTGGCCGGTTCACCCCACTGTTTCAATCTTAGACTTTTCCTAGCTCTGCTAGGAACAAACATATAGTGCCAACATGAGTTCTGAGAACATCTGGCCCAACCCTTCATTTTACAGATGGGGGACCAAAACCACCAGATGTTAAAAGATGTGGCCAAAACCACGCATGGAACCTGAAGACAGCAGGTCTGGAACCAAGAGTTCTTGTTTCCTAGGCAGTTGCTGAATCTTGCTCTGTACCAGGCCGTCTCTGCAATGTATGTTGTTGTTGTTGTTAGGTGCCATCGAGTTGAGTTCGACTCATAGCAACCCTATGTACAGCAGATTGAAACACTTCCTGATTCTGCACTAGGCACACAATCTTATTTATGTTGAAGCCCATTGTTGCAGACACTGTGTCAATCCATCTGGGGAAGAGTTTTCCTTTTTTTCATTGACTTGCCACTCTCCCAAACATGATATCTTTCTCCAGGGATTGGTCTTTCCTGACTCCATGTCCAAAATATGTAAGACAGTTTAGCCATCCTTGCTTCCAAGGAGCGCTCTGGTTGCACTTCTTCTAGGACAGATCTGTTGGTTCTTTTGGCTGTCCATGGTATATTTAATAGATGTCTCCAGACAGACTAGGGAGTGGGCACTGGCAAACCACTCCCAAAACAACTAGCCATTGAAAACCCTATGAATAAAAAAGAAACACTGCAACGCATAGGGTGCATAAAACCCAGTAAGTGAAAAACGCTAGGAAGAGGAGAGCCTCTGTTTCCTTCTTCTTTTTCCCAGGACAGGGTCACAGCTGCAGAAGACCATGAGCCTTAAAGCTCTCTTTTGTCTGGTATTGGGCTCCCAATCTAGGAAACAGCCTGCAAAACAGACCAGGGCAGGTTTTCCAGCTGGTGCCTCTAACAGAAGGAGTGTGTGGCAGATGTTCGCCCCCTAGTGGCACAGGAGAGGGTGACAAGTAGGCGGAAGAGGAGAGTCTCCTCTACATCAGGCAGGGCTGCTGATGGGTGAGCACCAATGACTTGCCCTCTGTTCCCTCACCCTAATCCCAGCCCTGTGATATTTTGTTCATCATCATTTTTACATTATTTTGATTTATTAACATATTGCATTAAAATATTTGTATTGACTATTGAGTTTTGGGACCACCCCTTAAATTTTGTGCATGAGATGGATGCCTTACCAATTCCTCACCCCAGTTGTAGTTCTGATGCATAAGTCAGCTTGGGAAGATGCCATGGGTACACAGAGCGCAGCTCTCACTTTTCAGGAGAGCCACAAAGCCTGTCAGGGCAGCATGGGTCTGATGCTCTTTGCACTGTAGTGATCAGAGTTTCAGATTCATCAAGCGTTTTCCAGAACAGGATGGCTGCTTTTTTTAGAAAAAGTATTTTATTTATACATTAGCAAGGTGCAGAGTAATAAGTTAGTGAATATATATCCATTATGCAACTATCAAATCAGTATTTCTTACGCTTCCAGGATGGCTGCCTTTCAAAGTGTGCCCTGAATAAGAAAAGACCTTTGGAGCAAGGGTGATTTTATTCAGAAAGATGCACCATGTTCTGTATCTTCATCACCTGAGTCACCTGCTTGAGAACTCCAGTGACCCACAAAGGAAGTGGCCACCCTCAGAAGTGTTAGCCATAAATTAGCACTCAGCTTTGCCATCCGCTGGCCACCAGGGACCCCTCAACTCCATCACCTGCTTCTGCAACCCCTCCTGCCATAAACCTGCCATCTCCATCAATCCTGGACCAGAACCAAGGGAGACAAGACCCCAGGCTGGGTTCTCTGAAGTCTCTCCCCTCCTTCACCCCTGACAGAGTGCTGGGTATATATACCCCAGGATCCTGCCACTCCCCCTGAGGACTCCTTGTCAGGGTGCCTAGGAATGAGACATGGGTATAGGTCAAGCACAGAAGTGACAATCACAGAGCTTTGGCATCCTGCCCATTTTGGCTAGGCTGGATGTGTTATTTTAGCTACAAGGGGTTAAGTCAACTGCCTTCAAACACCTACATTCCTGGGGGAAGGCAGAAGTAGCAAAAGATACTTTTAATTTTTTTTTTTTTTTTTTTTTTGAGACCAGGGTCTCACTATGTAGCCAAGGCTGGCTTTAAACTCATAGTCCTCCTGTCTCGGTCTTCCAAAATGGTGGGATTATGGGCATGTGCCACCATGTATAGGAAAAAAAAGAAAAAGAAAAAGGAAAAAAGAATTGTTTACTGAGGGGGCTCTTGATCTTAGAAGCGGGCCCTCCTAGGGGTTCTGGACAGGACCCCCTCCCACACATGGAGCTGTCTGGGTCACAAACTCCCACCTGGGTTTTTCAGACCCATCCCAATCCCATTCCATTTGTGACCCAGTGAGAATGAAGTTGTATTAAATAAACCCCATTTTCTTTGTTCTGGGGGCCACTTCTTCCAGGACCACTCCACGAGGTGCTTCCTGTCCCTGAGGCCCCAGGAGGGGTCAGTTGGAGCAAGCTGAGGCTCCATCTGAAAGTTTCCTCCAGCCATGCACACTGTGGCTTCTTAGGCCCTCAGATCCCTTGCACCCTGGAGATACCTGGGCCAGGGTGAGAGTCATTTATGTGGGATCCATTCCTGCCATCCTGGAGGAACGGCTCTGAGGCACATGTGGGTCTCCCTGTCTACCTTACTGATGGAGGAGACAGTCAGCAAGGGATTTGTAACCAATAACAAAGTGCTTGCGTCTGTGACTGACTTGACTCTTGCTTTGAGCAGGCTCAGGGTTATCCCTGTATTGTGCTTGCTCTTACATCCTGATAAGCCTTCTTGAGTGGGATGCCTGTGAGGTTCTGTATGATCTCATACCCCTCTTTTCCTTTCTCATCTCCCCATCCCTCTGGCCTTTGGTCCTTTCCTCAAATGTGCTAAGCTCTTCCCTGTGTCAAGGACTTGGTACTTGCAGCTCACTAAGCAGGGTACCCCTGCCCCCAGTCCTGGCGTTGCTCTATGTCTTTCTCCAGAGCTCAGCTTAAAAATAAATCGCTTCCTGGTACAGTTGGTCCCTGAGTTATGATGGTTCAACTTATGATCTTTTGACTTCATGATGTGCAAAAGCAATGTGCATTCAGTAGAAACTGTACTTTGAATTTTGATTTTTTCTCTCACTATCTGTGTGTAGTACACACTCTCTTGGGACGCTGGGCAGGGGAAGCCAGCTGCTCAGGAGGGAGAACAACCGATACTCCACAGTGTGCTATACTGCTAAACTGTGATGCTTGGTAGATTAGCAGGTGTTGAATGGGCTTTGATATAATGATATTTTCAAGTTATCATTTTTTTCTAGACATAACCCCAATGTGAGTCAAGTAACACCTGTACTGAGTGTGAGGGGTCTAAAGAGAGCCTCAGGAGAGAGAGGGGTCCTTTGTTTGTTTGTTTATTGTGTTATTGTGTGGTTGAACCCAGGGCCTCCCATATATTTTGCAAGTTCTCTACCACTGGGCTGCACCCCCAGCCCTTTTTTATTTTTTATCTTGAGACAGGGTCTCACTAAGTTGCATGGGCTGCCTTTGGCCTCAAATTTGTGATCCTCCTATCTCTGCCTCCCGAGTGACTGGGACTGCAGTTGTGCACCATTGTGCCTGGCTTGAGAGAAGGGGTCTTGAGAGAGCCTTGAGAAGTAGTTCACTCTTGATCAACCCAGTGGTCACAAAGCGTGCACTTAGGTAAAGAGGTTCATAAGCTGCTCACTTAAAACTTGTAGAATTGTATACAAGTAAACCTAAAAAGTTGAACCCTAAAGAGAAATTTCAGCCTCTTTCCCATCTCCTATTATTCCTACTACTCTTCACTACAGCATGTCAGTTTCCACCCTGGCATAATAATTATGTTATTTGCTTATTTGTGAAATTGTATTTCTCATTAGAATGTAAGCCCCATGAGGACAGGACCTCTGTCTTGTCCGCTGCTGTAGCGGGCAGAATGTAACACAGTGCTGGTTACGAGGAAGATACTAAAGTAATTAGTGAGTGAAGACACGGAGGGATGAATCAAAAAGCTTGGATTTAATGATTAAAAAAAAAAAAGAAAGAAAAAAAGAAGGAGAAGGAGGAGGAGAAAAAACAGCAGAGAAGGCTGGCCTGCAGATAGAAGCTCCTGAGACTCCCAGTCCCCGGCCTTCAGTTCCGGGACTTGCTCTCTAAGTGAAAATCCAGAATCGTGGTCCTTGCCCCAACCCTGGCTGTCTATACCTCATTGGGGTCATCCTGGTCAGCATAGATGAGGAAGCCCGTGAAGAGGCTATCGGTCCAGTAAGGGTCGTAGAAGAGCCCATTCTGCTCCGAGTAGAAGATCTGCAGCCAGACCTCATCACCCTGCTTGAGAGCCAGGATAGTGGAGCCTGAGGCCACGTCATGGTTGCCTGTGTTGGCATCGAAGGTCCGGATGCGGTATTGGCCATTGTGCACCAGGCCGATGGCCAGGTGCTTGTTGGCCAGCGTGATGTCATAGGTGAAATAGTAGATCCCCGGAACGCCGCAGACGAACTTGCCGCTGGACGCATTGTAGTGGCTGCCCTCGTTCATCAGAATCTTGTCGAACTTGATAGGCAGTCGCTCCCGTGGGTAGCTCTTGGTCACTGCCACTGAGAAGGCTGACTTGGCGTGGCCACTGCCGCAGCTGCAGGGGCCGGGGAGGCCAGGCTCCCCCTTCTTGCCCTTGGGCCCTTTCTTGCCTGGTGTGCCATGCTTCCCAGGTGTACCACGGACCCCCTTAGGCCCCCGAGGGCCAGCCCGCCCTATGGCCCCGGCTTTGCCCTTTGGTCCTTGCTTTCCTCGGTTACCTGTCCGGCCAGGTGGACCTGGAAGACAGAGCAAGAGGTGTTATGGAGAGGCCTTGATGGCTCTAGGTAGAGGCTGCGGGCTTCAGTTTTCCCTCCTTGGAGTAGGGAAACTTGGTAATGGAAAGAACAAGAAGGCTTGGGTGTCTCAAAGAAATGGGTAAAATCCTGATGGCATAACCGGGGGCACTCCTCCTGGTCTTATCTGGAAAATGGCAATGGTGATGCCCTTCAGAGCCACTGGGGATCAGGGCAAAAGAATAACTTACAACAATTCGCACTTTCCCTCTCCCTGCTTTCTAGGAGTCTGGTTTATCTGCTAGATCATTCCTGCAGTGGGCTGTTCTGGTGATGGGTAAGAAGAGAGTCGGAAGGAGCCTCCTGACTTCGAACTTTGTTAAGTCCTCAACTAGTGCCCAAGTCCTGCTCCCATACCCGGGGCCTTCCTGCTGCACTGTTCGTCATCACACAAAACAGGGACGACCAAACGCCCCCTGAAGGGGGATATTTGAAAATTATGTTACTCTGCGCCGTAGAATTCCACATGCATTACAAAATGAGGTAGATTTACGTGTAAAATATTGAATCATCTCTAAAGGATACTAAGAGGAACTAGCAGGTGCTACAACATTTCATATTAAAGAGAAGCCACTACATTATTTCTGAACCCATTTAGGTGCTGGGACAGTGTCTGGCCTGTGGAAAATGCTCCCTACATCCTGGTTGCCATATCCTGCAGACCATTTCCCCCAATTGTGTTTTGCTGTAGAACATGTCTTGGTTTTTAATTTTCATAGTTCATAAAACAGACATTTGCCTTAGTGCAACATTTTTGGCCACTGTACGACATTTTAAACAAAATATATATGGATAAAGATTTGAGTTCCATCTGAATGTAACTGTTCAGTTAGGAGATGGCAGAGTCAAGTGTAGATGTATTGAAAACCATGCTGAATGGCAATCAAGGGTCTTGCTTCTGAGCGCTGCTGGTGTTAACAAGCGTCCAAGCATCGCTGGACACAAGGCAACTGTTGGTTACAATCACATCGAGTGGGTGATCAAGGAGATAATGATTCAAGTATTTTACATCCTGACAAGGTATTTTGTTTCTTATATGTACATATGCAGGCATTTCGCTGTGTTTCAGTTTTGAGTGAGCATGTGATACCTTTAAATTTTCCCTATTTTAAATATTTGGGAAATAGATTTCCAGATAGTATTTTCTCTCTGAAAATCTAATTTTCAGGAGCAGATTGCTAATGCTAAATCCCTAGAAATGCCTGGTATTTTTATATATCTAGAAATTATATACCAGGTATTATTAAATACCTAAAAGAAGGTCGCCTATGGCCGTACCACTGTGGCACCAGATCTCAGAAGCTAGGCAGGGTTGGGCCTGTTAGTACTTGGGAACACCAGGCACTGTAGGCTTGGGAGAAGGACTCAGCAACCCACTCCCCAAAATCAATCTGCCAGTGAAAACTCTATGAATAGCAGAGAAGCACTGACAATACTGTTTTGTCAGTTGTAGGTAGGGTCCCTATGAGTCAGGCCCCGACTTGATGGCACCTAACAACAACAGAAAAAGAAGGCCAGGAAAGAGACACAGCCAGCTGATAGTGGCTATCTCTGGAGGATGAGGGGAGGATAGGAAGAAATAGTGACCAAAGAGGACTTCTGTTTTGTGTCATTTGAAAATACCAGGATGAAGCCGGGCGCAGTGGTACACGCCTGTAATCCCAGCGGCTTGGGAGGCAGAGGCGGGAGGACTGCAAGTTTGAGACCAGAGGTAGTCTGTGTAACTTAGCAAGACCATGTCTCAAAAAAAAAAAAAAAAAAAAAGTAAAAAAAAATGGGCTGGGGGCACAGCTTAGTGGCCCAGCACTTGCAAAAGCATGTAGGCACCAGGCCCTGGGTTCAACCCCTAGTACCAGGGGAAAAAAAAAAAAAAGAAAGAAAAGAAAATACTAGAATGAGCCTGTATTTCTGTATTACTTATACAATTAAAAAAATAAAAAGAATGAGGGTGGGAGGCGTAGGTCAGTGGTGGGGTTCGTGCTTAATATGCATGAAGCCCAAGGTTCAATCTCTAGTGGTAAAAGGAAGAAAAAAAGGAGGAAGAGAAGGAGAAGTAGAAGGAGGAGGACATTTTGTCTTGGAGATACATCTAGGAGAAACATAATGAAGGAAGCTTACCAGGGACTTCTACCATGGGCTATGTGATATGCTTCCTTCTTGACTACCTTTTTGAGAGACATCAGGAAACGATGAGTTTACTTTCAGTACCTTTCAGGAGATGGGTTTGTGTGGGTTGAGGGAGGATAGCTGGATGTTAATCTGACCTGGTTCCAGGGTGGCCCAGCTTCGTCTGGGTTACACATGTCAGGACTGTCCATCTCTGCCTCTCAACACTGCCTTCCTCAGCAGAGATTCAAGGCACGGCAGGAGACAGGGCCAAAAGTAGCCCAGGCCTGTGTCCTCATGGCTCCTGATCAAAGGGAAGTGCCAACAGAAAAGACTCTCCTGCAGGATCCACAGGGGAACCCCCAGGAAAGCTCTAGCAGCCTTGCTCAGAGCACATGCCCACAGCTGGAGCTACTGTGGGGGTCAGAGTATGGGACTCCACTGACCTGGAGCCCGGCACACTGTAAGACTTCTTGAAATCCAAGCTGTCATAATTTTTGTCAGAGGTATTCTCCTGGGAAGGTGGTACTTCTAGAGGAGGCAGTTTGGTGTGGCAGGATAAAACCTGGGTTTGGAATCCGCTCCCAGATTATGGGAGCTCAGCAAGTCTATTAAGGGGAGACTATAGTTTATTGTGGGCTGGGGTTTAGCTCAGTTGGTAGAGCGCTGCTCTGCAGTCTATGAGGTCCCAGGTTTGATTCCTAGCACCACAAAAATGGGAGAAGGATGTGGCAATCTACTCCCAAGGCAATCCTGAAACAATCAGCCGTTGAATACCCTGTGAAGGTCGCTATGAGTTGGACCCAACTCGATGACGATGGCACCTAACAATAACAACAACAGTTTAAATTGTATCCAGGCTTGGAGACAGGTACTTCACATGCTAATCTATTTCATCTTCACCACAACCAGGTTAGGTAGGTGTTATTGTTCCAACTATTTTTGAGATGAGGAAATGAAGGTTTGGGGAGCAGTTAAAGCATTTGTCAAAATTAGTATCCAGGTTCATTTCCAAAGTTCAAGTTCTTGTAGTTGGGACATGCTGTCCTTAACTTAATCATTTTGACCCTTAGAGTCCTTATTTACAACATGGGATAATAAGAACATCTCTGCCGGAGGCGCACACCTGTAATCCCAAAGACTCAGGAAGCAGAGGCAGGAGGATCACAAATTCGAGACCAGAGGCAGTTTGCATAATTTAGTGAGACCCTGTCTCAAAAAGTAAAAAAAAAATGGATCAGGGGTATAGCTCAGTGGTACAGCACTTGCAAAGGATGCAGGTGCAAGGCCCTGGGTTCAACCCCCAGCACAAAAAAAAAAAAAAAAAAAAAAAAAAAAAAAAAAAAAAAAAAAAAAAAAAAAAAAAAAAAAAAAAAAAAAAAAAAAAAAGAAAAGAAAAGAAAAGAAAAGAAAAAAAAAAGAATATCCCTACAGGATATTGAAGGTCAGATAAGAAACTTATTCAAAAGTGCTTTTTCAGTATTAAAATGCCATGCAAATAAAAGCAATTATGGGGCTGGTGGTGTTAAGCTCATGTAGAAGGCCCTGGGTTTAATACTCAGCACTAAAAGCAAAACAAAATAATGTTATAATTTCCCTCCTGCTTAACATGTACATTTGGGTATGTAGACACTAAGAAGTCTGGGGTGAAAGTTCACACCTATAAGGAAAGTCAAAGCTGAAGAGGCCTATGGTCAGGATCTAATCTGTTTACCGTCTGACTGGGACCCTTTCTTGGGGAACCACCTTCACTGCTCTATGGGGACTCAACGGGACTGTCAACCACAATGACCACGGGCTTTTACTACCCACTCTTTAGCACCCAGGGGTGGCACTTGACCCAGTCCTGGAAAATGGTGGAACCACATCTTTAGGATCAAAAAGATTGGTCCAGGACACACATGCAGCCAGGGAGCATCAGTTGCTCTGAGATTTGCTGTCTGGATAAAGCCATGAACCTACCAATTGTCATTTGAGAACTTCCAGCCTTTGTGAGGGTGAAACCACCACGCAGACAGAAACAGAGCCCTGACAAGAATATGGAAGCTTCTGGACCTAGGAATTCCTGCAGCTCAGCTCTTGGTCTTCCCAGTTTCATGACCCAACAAATTCCACTTGGGGCCATAAAATGGTGTTCTGTCACTTGCACCTAAGAGAGTTTTGAATAATATTTCAGAGGACTTGCTCAAAGTCACTCAGCAATTCCAAGGTGCAGTAGAGACAGGAACAGATTACTTGGCTTCCTCGGCTCTATTCAAGACACATAGTTCACTTTAGAAAGAGACAGTGATTTCGTTTATAAAGAAAGGGATGAATACTAGTTTTAGTATGTGTAAGAGCCCTTTTGTGCCTGGTGCTGTCAATCCCAGGTGGGGACAGGAGGGGCAGGGGCAGGCCTCTTACCTTCCTCTCCGCTGTCCCCCCGGTCCCCGTCCTGGCCATCTTGGCCATCTTTGCCAGGGAAGCCCATTCTTCCCACCATGCCTGAGGGTCCTGGGGCTCCCGGGGGTCCAGGTGGGCCCTGAGGGCCAGGCAGGCTGCAGACAAGTTGAGGGGTGCCCTTTTGGAAGTCCCTGCGAGCGAAGGCACCGAGCAGCGGGTCAGCAGCACATGGGAGGGCACAGGCCAAGAGCACCCAGGGGATCATGGTGGTCACCTGTGGGATGCAAGAGAGCTGTGGCAGGTGAGTGTGGCCATGGAACCAACCCACTGGTCAGTCCAAAGGCCTCCAGAGGAGGCAGGCAGCTGGGATTGATGCCACTGTATTTCTGTCCCTCGTACTTTCCTGCATCACATTCAGACAGCTGGACAGATGTCATCATACCTTGAGGACATATTTGGAAGAGCTGAGTCATGTGCCCAGATACACTAAGGAGGGGTGCAAGGGGTGAGACTCATCATCAGGTTTTCACCCACTAAGTGGCAGAAATGCAGAAAGAATTTCCTTCCAGAACTGATAACTGAGAGGAGCTGTGGATGAGAGAAATGGTTTATGGTTTCATTCAACTATGTGAATCAAAAGTTACAAGGACAGAAATACCTTGAATTATAGGGACAATGTGCAACTAGGCTGCTTCTCACAGGGACTCAGCAGTCACAGGTGTGGAGAGGTACGGACTCAGTGACAAGGGAAGGTGACCCACCACCCAAGCAACACTGGCAGGCCATGAGCGTGGCTCCTCTCCCAAGTACTTCCTGCGCCCCAGGCACATGCTAAGAGCTCTCAACACATCACTCTGTCTTCACAACACCCTTATGAAACGGGTGCAGGTGAGGAAATGGAGGCTCAGAGAGGTTGAGCCGTGGGTCTAAGTCAAGCAGTTAGCAGGTGACAGGACAGGCGTTTGAGCCCAGACATTTTGCCCAGGCTAGACTGTCCTCAAGGCTGCAGAGAGCAATAGCACAGACCCACTGGAAACTAGTGTGTTATGCACTCAGAGCCTGTCTACTCCCCACCTGCACTGTGCAGAGGCAGAAGCTGAGGCTCAGAGCAGAAATAAGCAGCTAGCCTAAGACCTCACAGCAAATGTTCCCAGCCTCTTGTCAATCAACAGCCTCTCTCCCTAGAGTGAAACCAGGAAGGAAAACACACATTCTAGGCCCGACTTCCTGCTGTGCGGATGAGCTTTAAAGTGGTAACTTCCTTTTTGACCCTACTCTAACTCTTTTCCCTTTCTGATCCTCAGTTTCCCCTGTGAACAAGGTACTGACTGGATGAGTTCAGTGGTTCCCAAACTGGAGTATGCATCATATTTGCCTGGATGGCTCATTAAACACAACTGATTGGGTCCCATCCCAAAGTTTCTGAGTCATTAGTTCAGGGGTGGGGCTGGATAATTTGCACTCCTAGTAAGTTTCTAAGTGAGGCTGCTGATGGGTAGTCTGGGGACCCCACTTTGAGAAGCACTAAACAGGATGTTCTCTAAGATACCTTCTGGCTCTGAAGGGAAGCCTGTCAGTGTCCAGCCTTCTTTCTTTCCAGATATAAATCACTGGGGGTTCCACTGTTCCCACACAGCCTTTGGCTATCTAATCAGAGCCCATAGGGGCCCATGGGAAGCTGTGGTGCTGGTGGCAGGGCAGGAGCGTTGCTCAAGCACCAGAGCTCTGGTCTCCTTCAGAGGCTCGCCATCTTCCTTTGCTTCCCACCCTGCTTTGCCCTTAGTGCTGGGAACTGTCCAGGATTTGGGGGGTCCTTTGCCTGTTCCCCTTGGAAACATCTGACGTTGCCTCTCTTCCTGGCCCACTCCAAGAATTCTCACATCTAATACAGACGAAGGACAGAATGCCAGGCCTCCCTCTCCCATCACAGACAGTGGGGAGACCGTGGCACTGTACCTCTTGGCAGTTAGGTGTCTATTGCAGTACCCATTCTGATGCTCACCAGTGATGTGACTTTGGGTAAGCCACTTTCCTTTTTTGGGCTTCTCTAGGTAAGTGCCACAGAGGTGCCACTGTCCAGGTAGAGAAAATTTAGCCAGTACTAGATACTGCTGTAAATACAATTACATCAAATCCTAACAAAGCTATTTCCTTCCCAATGTCTTCAGTCCTAATTAAGGCAGGGGAAAAAGTCTCAGCTTGGTGGTATTGCATCCTTCACATCTCCATACCTCTTTCTAACATCCCTTTCTTTCTTTTTTTTTCTTTTTGCTGTACTGGGGATTGAAACCAGGGCCTTGCACTTGCATGCTTTGCAAGTGCTGGACCATTGAGCTGCACCCCCAGACCATTCTTTTTACTTTTTTGCGACAGGGTCTCGCAGACTGCCCCTGGTCTCGAACTTGTGATCCTCCTGCCTCTGCCTCCCAAATCGCTGGGATTACAGGTGTGAGCCACCGCGCCCAACTCTCTAACATCCCTTTCTATTAAATAGCGCACTCGTTTGTAGCGGTGCATATCCATTCCTTCTTAGTTTTCCACAGTAGTTCATTTATTCAACAAGTATTTATTGAGATCCCACTAAGTGCCAGGCACTGTTCTTTAAGAATACAGCCATGAAGCATGTAGTCAAAAGTCCCTCTTGGACTTTATATTGTAATGGGGAAAAAGATGCTAAATATAAATAAGCAGAATATTTAGTATGTAGATATAAGTGAAGAAGAAAAAAGAAAAACAACCTTTGGGGAGTTTACAGATGTGCATATACATACACACATATCTATATTTAGAGCAAATAATGGTTTATAAATTGGTACCATTCAGAACCCGAAGATACAGAGAGCTCCTCCCAGGAATGCAGCATCAGTACTTATAAACAGAAAAAGGGAGTGACGTCCAAAAACAGGTTGACTAGTTATAGCTGGGAGTTTGGGTACAATATTTACAGTATTTATAGTATTTACCTTATTTGGACATGGTCTGATTAGTCAGCTGCTTGTGATTGGCTGAAGCGTGGCTGCTGTGATTGGTTGAGATTCAGCTGTTTGTTACAAGAATATACTCTTAGGTTGTGGTTTCTTTACATATTAAATTAGGCTGCAGTTTGTTAAGGATCCAAATTATTGAGGCAGCTTTAGGCCAAATTTAATTTAATGGTACCAATGTGTTTTATCGGGTCCGGGGTTTAGCTTAGTTGGTAGAATGCTGCTCTGTGCTCTCTGATGCCCTGGGTTTGATCCCCAGCACTACAAAAATGGGAGAAGGATGCGGTGATCCATTCTCAAAGCAATCCTGACACAGTCAGCCATTGAAAATCCTATGAGGGTTGTTATAAGTTGGACCCAACTCCACGACACCAAACAATAACAACAACAACAACAACATGTTTCATTAAAAAAATGTGAAAATTAAAAAATCTTGATATCAGGCACCTTACATACAGCAGAAAGTGAGCTTTCACTATCATATTAAGAAAAAGAAGAAAAGTGAGAAAGTGAAATAGTACAGGAGCTTTGGAGGTTGTACTACTGAGGTGCCTCAAAAATTTAAAAATAGAACTACCAACAATCCCACTGTTGGGTATATATCCAAAGGAATCAAAATCAAGATGGCAAAGATTTCCACCTTCCCGTACTCATTGCTGCATGATTCATAAGAGCCAAGATATGAAAATAATTCAAGTGTCCATTATCTATTGATGGATGAGTGGATAAGGAAAATTTGGTATAAGTGTACAATGGAATAGTATTCAACCTAAAAAAGAAAAATCTTGCCATTTGCAAGAATATGGATGAACCTGGAGGACATCATGCTAAATGACATAAACCCATCACAGAAGGAAAAATACAGCATGATTCTGCATATATGAGGTGTCTGTAACAGTCAAATCCCTAGAAGTGGAGAATGGGGGTCTCTATTTTCACTGTTGGCCAGGGAAAGACTTTTGTGCTTGTGGGACTCTCCAGTGAAGTGGCTGCTCACAGCCTGTGGAGTGGTATTCCACAGAGTGCTCCCAGTCCTCATGGAACCTCCCTCTGTTCTCTATGCTGCTGCAGAGCAGAAGGCACAGTGGGGATCACAGATGGAAAGGTCATGTGGCACATAGTTGTTGTTGTTGTTGTTGTTAGGTGCCGTCGAGTCGGTATCCGACTCATAGCGACCCTCTGTACAACGGGGGAGACACGATTGTCAGTGCTTCTCTGCTGTTCATAGGGTTTTCAATGGCAGATTGATTTTTGGGAGGGGGTTGCCAGGTCCTTCTCCCAAGCTTACAGCTTCTGGTGTTCCCAGGTGGTCTCCCATCCAGGTACTAACCAGGCCCGACCCTGCTTAGCCTCCGAGATCTGACGGGATCGGATGCCACAGGGCTACGGCTACAGGCAGGCACATAGTTATCCCTCTTCTTAAAGCATCTTGGACAGACATCTCCAACATATGTCCAGGCCCTGGCAACCCTGGATAGGAGCATGGAGTCTGGGTCAGAGGCGTGGAGGGAAGGCCTGTGGCATTAGGTACAGAAACAGACAAGGACAGAGTGACACCTTAGTCTTGGGTGGCTAGTCTTCTGGAGAGGTAGCAAAGGATGACTTGGTGAATGTAACAGGGAAGGCGCTGAAACTGAGCCTCCTGTCAGGCACCAGGACGCTGTGTGCCCAACTGAGGGCGCAGCCTACCAGGCAGATTAGGATTTTATGCAGAAACACCTTGAGAGCCCATCCCATGACACTTGGGCCAACATCATGGTGAGTGGGGAGGGAGCAGGAACCTGGTCTGAGGCTGGCAGGAGGAAATGAGAAGATGAGAGGCTGCCACTGTGTGGAAAGGGGCCTGACTGCCTTCTGCCTTCCTCTGGTAGATGGGAGGGGCAGGGAACCTGTGGGCAGAGTGGACCTGGGCCAAAGAGCTTTGGAGGGAGAGCTTGGTCTCCGAGTGATAGCCATGGGGGTGACTGAGCGGGAGGCCTGGACTTGCCAAAAGAAGGAGAATGTGCCACGGCTACAGGGGCCAGTAGGAGAAACTCCCAAGAGTGGGCAAAAGGACCCACGAGAGAGACAGCTTTACATGTCTGCCAGGCCCAGTGGTGCTGAGCCATCAGGCCCCCATCCAGTCATGCATGACACATGCAGCAACTTCTCACTGTCCCCTACTTCACCTGCCAAGGCCTGCAGAGGGGTGAGCTGAGAAAGGGAGCAGCGGAGCATCACCACCGTGAGCATTACCAATGTGGCCTGAGGTGCGCAGCTCCTGGGAGGGGAGACTTTGGCCAGGGTGAGGGGAGAGGAGCGCCCTTCACCCTTCACTGACTAAAGTTTATAAAGGGGTAGAGGCAGGCAAAAGCATAGGGGCAGTTTGGTTGCATTTCTAGAGCCACACCTGTTCAACTTAATGGCCAGCAGAAGAGGAGAGCAGCAAGTATGCCCACCTGGAGGGCTGCATTGGGAAACCGGGGGCCTAGACACTGCCCAGGGCCTGCGGTTCGCTGACAGCTTCTCTTTCCTGCATGATGAGGTAGGGGTCCTGTAGAACAGGTTATTGTGAGCTGCAGCACACCTGTGCCTTCTGGAACAGGAACTGAACTTTCAAAGCAGGTTGGAAGTGATCTGGAAAGTTTGCCATCTACAAACAGTTTAGACTAGAGGGAAAGTGAGGAAGGAAGCGAGTGGGAGGGATCTTCAAGGCAGTTGAGCTAAAGCAGGCAAGCAGGAGACAGCTAGATTGGGGGAGAGGGGGTGGAACCGTCTGTCACAATTCTCTTCTGACCTCCCAGCCCAGCCACACACGGCCCACAGAGGCAGGAGGGTTGGCTCCCCCCTGGTCTTTTTGGACCAGGAGACACCTCTGGAGACAGCTGGCTGAAGCAGCCCAAGTCTGAGTGGAGGGGGGCCCTGGGACACAGGGAGGAAGGTTTCTTAGGGCTGGAGTCGGAAGGTTCCTGCAGCCCCAGAGGAGGTCCAGCATCTTGAGCCAGGAACTGTTTTGGAAAAAAGGCAGGAGACTCAATTCTGTTCCAAACCTGGAGGGAGGGAGAAGAGTCTCCTAACCTCCAGGGCGCCTCCAAGAAAAACAAGGCTCCAAATAGCCTTCCTCCCAGCCTGTGCCCCGCCCTCACCTACCACCTACACCCTGGTGGTTAGAAAATCCAGGGCAGGGTGCTTAGAGGGGAGCCAAGACCACAAGGAATCCAACAGGTTAACTCTCTCTGGGCCTCTTATATAAACTTAGAATCAAACACTTGGGGAAGGCACTAAGAGATCATCAAACCCAACTCATTCAGTTACAGAAGAGGGGAAACTGAGGCAGAGGCAAACTGACTTTATCATACACCTCCAATGCTGTGGGTGCTCTATGTAGCTCTTTGCCTACAACACTTTATTGGAAGTATATAACAAACCCTCAGAGGCAATATATTTATCCCCCATTTGTCTTTTTCTGTACTTGGAAGCCAAACCCAGGGCCTCACACATACTGCAAGCGCTCTACCACTGAGCTGCACCCCCAGCCCACTTTTTATTTTTTATTTTTTGAGTCAGGGTCTTGCTAGGTTATGCAGGCTGCCTCTGGCCTTGAACTTGTGATCCTCCTGCCTCTGCCTCCTAAATCACTGGAATTATAGGTATGCACCATGGTGCCTGGCTATTGCCCCATTTTTCAAGGGGAGGATCAGAGGTCCAAGAGGTGAAATGATTTACCTAAGGTCCGGGAGAGAGGAAGACATCTGCACCCATGGCTGAATGTCTCTGAGCACTCTGCTTACCCAACTCTACCTTGCTCTCTTCCCCTCGTACTTTTCTCCTGTTTTATAGAAGAGGAAACTGAGAGAGGCTAATTTGCTTAATGTTTACACAACTAGTTGGCAGCAGAAGTTATATTTGAACTTGGGTTTGGTTGTCCCTAATTCCAAAATGCCTTCCATTATGTCAGCATTTCTTAGATTTTTCCTTCCAAACACTCCAAGTTATAGAAGAAATCTTGAAGTATATGCCAAAGCCACACACAGCAATAGAGAAATTGCCTTCATATTTTGTGCTTTATTTTACAGTTTTACACACATGCACACTACATGTCCTTGAAAATGTAAAAGGGATGCTTTTGCTTCCTCAAGATACTTGAGTAAGTCGATGCTAGAGGAAAACCTCCTGTTCTTTGAGAGGCCTGTACTTCACAGGACAGGAGGCCCTGGGCCCTGAGTCTGCACCACAAGCCCCTCTGGAGTGTCTGTGGTGGTGCTGACCCAAGGTCCAGGGGCTGAGCCAAGAGAACAGGGCTTATACACCCTTGTCATTTTGCTCTTGCTTCACTACTCCCATCCTCTTTCAATCTCTGTGCCACAGCCAGAGAGTTTAAAAGTATAAATCAGCCACATCATTCCCTGAGACTCTCCAATAGCTGCTGGCTACAAATAGCAAACACTGGAAGGCCGGATATGACCTGCAAGGCCCTAAATGACCTGTCCCTGCTTTATCTGGCCTCAGCTCCTCCTTTCCTCTGCTCCAGGAGCCCAGTCACCCTGCCTCCTCCAGGCCTAGAGACTCCACCCGCTCTCTGGCTTGCTGGCACTTTGTCCTGTGGTGTTTCAGGTTAAATGCCGCTTCTCCCCGGCCTTCCCAGATGCCCCTCTCTGACAGCTCCCCTTTTGGTCCCAGCTCTTCCTTTCTTTCCTGGCCCTCATGACAGCTTGTTCATGGTTATTTGGTTGCCTCTACCACGTGTCTCCTGTTAAGTTCCCTGAGCTCAGGACCCAACTGGCCACCTGGCTTCAAACTTCCTCACACATCCAGGTATTTTTTTTTTTTTTAAGTCTGCTTAATTACAGAGTGTTTGAGATTTAGACTTGGCCCTCAAGAAAGTTCACAGTGGAGAGAAAACACAGCAGAGGTCTAAGTGCAAAAGAGCACTAACACCCCTGATTCAAGGAACTTCTCTTTCTTCCTTTGTTTTTTCAAGGACTTGGTCCTTGGGCCTCCTAAAGGCAGGCTCTGGGCTTTTCTGTCCCTGTCCATGGGTTGCACTTGCTGAATACCTTACATGTAGTATATGCTCCACAGTGGTTCAACTGATCAGACAAAAAGTAAGCTTTTGTCCTCCCTGGCCTGTTTTGTTTTGTTTTGTTTTGAGACAGTCTCACTCTGTAGCTGAGGCTGGCCTGGGTCTCACTATGTAGCCAAGCTGGTCTCAAATTCATGGTGAGCCTCCTGCCTCAGCCTCCCAAGTGATGGCGTGGCAGGCGTGTGCCACTACGCCCAGCTCCTCCCTTATCTTTTTAAAAAACAATCTAAATTGTCCTTTCTGGGTGTGGGTGGGATAGGGAAGGCTTCATTAAATCTTCCTGCTGAAGGGAAAAATTGTTAGTTGGTTAAACCCCAGAAATGGAATCAAGAGGTGCTAAATTTGGATGAGTTCTGAAGTCTGGTTTTAATTTGCCTAGTTCTGGGCTTCTCATCTCTCAGCAGAGTAGCTAATGATTCACAAATACACATATTCTAGGAAAGCCCTGGGAGCCAACAGGCTACAGCCTGGAGTCCACTGTGAGGGGAAGAGCCTTTCACAGCGCCTCTTCTGCCCCAGCCCACAGGACACAGCCCCATGGCTCATTCCCCAGGACCTCCTGCTC
Organism: Pedetes capensis; assembly: GCA_007922755.1. Classification (NCBI taxonomy): domain Eukaryota; kingdom Metazoa; phylum Chordata; class Mammalia; order Rodentia; family Pedetidae; genus Pedetes; species Pedetes capensis. Next base: position 87,136 of record VMDO01002499.1, read on the forward strand.
ATACTATGAAGGGAGAAAGGCAGAAGTGGGGACATTGGTCTTTCACAGATTCTTCTAGAATTCGGTCTACAAGTACAAATGCAAGGAACATTTGTCTGGGTCTTGAGGGAGGCTGCTAGGTCTGGGTGTTAAACAGTTTCCCCTTGGAGATCTGAAGATAGAAATTGTGCTCCAGTAATTGTTGGCGTCAAGGTTTAAAACAGCTCTTAACTGAGTGGCTAAGAGCCATGGTAAATGCAGCCTCTTCTTTTATCCAGTTATTGGATGGAAATAATGGCATACCCCATGGAACTTGTGTGAGGCATGAGATCAGGCCTCCCAAGTGTCTGGGCCAGGGTCTGACACCATAAATGCTCAGCAGTTGGACAGAACTCTGCCTAAAATGCCCCAATCCTAACTTCCTCCCAAGGAGCCCTCTAGCTGCCTGCCTCATCCTTGAAGCCTCAGGTGCAATTGCATCTCCTCACGGAGGGCCTGGGGCATGGTCTAAAGCACTGGTCCCCAACCTTTTTGGTACCAGGGACTGGTTTTGTGGAAAATAATTTTTCCACAGATGGCTGATCTGAAAGGAGGTGGAGCTCAGGTGGTAATGTGAGGGAGCGGGAGGGGCTGTAAACACAGTCGAAGCTTCGCTGGCTTGCCCGCTGCTCCCCTCCTGCTACATGGCCTGGTCTCAAGCATCCTGCCCACCTGGCCAATATGTTCACACCACCTTGCTCTGCCTTTTAAAGAACTTGGCCCAGAGCCGGGCGCAGTGGCGCACGCCTGTAATCCCAGCGGCTCGGGAGGCAGAGGCAGGAGGATCGCAAGTTCGAGACCAGAGGCAGTCTGCGTAACTTAGGGAGACCCTGTCTCAAAAAGTAAAAAAAAAAAAAAACCAAAACAAGTGGGCTGAGGGTGCAGCTCAGTAGTCCAGCACTTGCAGTGCGTGCAGGTGCGAGGCCCTGGATTCAACCCCCAGTACTGAGAAAAAAAAAAAAAAAAGAACTTGGCCCAATTTGTGGTGCTGTATTTGTGGAGTTGTTGACTTCTTAACTGTCCCTCTTTCCCCTGGGAGGCCAGGAAGGTGGGGTCCTTTTACCATTAGAGCCTCACACAGTGCGCATATACAGTGTATGCCCAACCCATAGCCGAGCAGTCTTGAATGAAATGGTTGCTCTTATAATTTATACCAACAGGATCACAAGGATTTCAATATATGTTTTGGATTCAGAGGAAGAACTGAGTGCCAGACCAACTTTTGTAACTTGCTGGTGATGAGACTGTGGAAATGTTATTTCATCTCATCTGGACCTCCACTGGCCCCTGTCAAGTGGGGATGATGAAGCTTTGCCCAGTCTGTCTTACTGGGCTGTTCTCAGGCACAAGCAAGGTAATCACTGTGAAAACCAAACATCCTCCTAAATTACAGCCTGGTTTACAATTATAACGGCTGCCACCTGCAGTTGAACTAAGGGGTGGCAGTCCTGACCTCCCAGTAGGAGCCCCTGGAGTGTGTCAGCGGGACTCCTTGTCCTGAGTGGAAGAGCAAACCCGGATCTGACCCAGCAGGACAGTTCTCTGCTGTGCAATTAGAAGGGTCAAAGCTGCTGGCTGGAGTGGGACAGGGCCATGAAACTTGCTGAAAATGCGCTTCCATGGGAATGAGAAGTCTATAATGGGAAACACTCCCCCCTCCCCCCCAAATTCCACAAAGCAAATTGGAAGCAGCCTCGCCAGTTTCTCTGCAGAGTTAAGAGACTGCCTGGAGGCCCCAGGCAGGGGCTGGCTGCAGCCCCACCCAGTGTTCTCTGAAGGCCCCCTTTGCTGGGTTCTCAAGATCCAGGTCTCCCTTGGGAACTCTGCAGTATGCAGGGTACAAATACAGAGAATAGAAAGGCATGGGTCCCACTTGCTGAGAGGCCTCAGAAAATATTTGCTATGATTTTTTTTCTTTTTCTCCCTTCATTTCTGGCTCAGCCTAGAAAAAGAAGTCCAATGACAAATTATGACCTAACGAGAGGTCTCAGAAGCCAGGATCTTGTGGGTCTGGTCTCAGTAAGCATTCCTGAAAGCACACAGGAAATCGGTCTTGGAAATAAGCTAAAGAATTCTATTTTCTGATATCCACCCGCCCCCATCCCTGCAAAGCAACAAACACAGTGTATAGTGGTGGGCAGTACAGCCCAGCCCTTCAGCCCCAGGCTGCTTCAGGGCTGAGCCTTAGCTGCCTCTCTGAACAATGAGGGAAGAGCTAAACTCTGGGAGCACTGAAGCTGAAGCCACAAAGCTTTGGCGTGTTCATGGCTGTTTGTGTCACGTGGACACGGAGGAGGGCAGGGAGCGAGAGGAATGCATCTCCAGTGCAGGGTGCAGGGGAGGGAAGGAAGCCGAGGGTGATCAGTTTCCTGGATCCAGCAGCTCCTGAGCACCAGCTTCCACGTGGCAGACAGGGCCATGGGGGAGTCTTGGGCCAGCACTGTCCAATAGGAAAATGATGCAAGCCACTTGTGTCATTTTAAATGGTCTCACGGCCACATTAAAAAGTAAAAAGAAGCAGGTGAAATTAATTTCAATGTTATTTAGCCCAATATATCCCAAATGCCATCATTTCAACATATAATCATTGTAAAAATCATTAATGCAACATTTTGCATTCTTTAATTAGTACTAAGCCTTTGAAACCCTGAGATGTATTTTACACTTGTGGCACATCTCAATTCAAACTGGCCACATTCCAAATTGACTAGCTCTAGCACAGCTGCTTGAGTTCAAATCCCACAAACTAGCTGTATGAATTTGCAATGGTTTGGTTTGGATGTATCTCCCAAAAGTTCATGTGTTGGAAACTTAATACTCAATTTCATGTGTTAGTGATATTTGGAGGTGAGGCCTTTGGAAGGTAATTAGGATTGGATGAGGTCATGAGGGTGGGGCTCCCTGATGGCAATGTTGGCTTTATGGGAAGAGAGACTGGAGCTACACACTTGTTCTGTCTCACCATGTGATGTGCTTTGCCCTGCTATGATGTGACAAATGAGCCTCTCCAGATACAAGCACCTGGCTCTTAGTCTTCTAGCTTCTAAAATGCTGAGCTAAAACTCTATTCTTCATAAAGTACCCAGTCTTAAGTCTTTTACATGTTACTTATCCTCTTTCCCTCATTCCCATTCTCTAAAGTGGGAGCCTTAATAATATTACCTAGCTTATCAGGTTGTTATGAGGACTTGGAGGTTGAACCCAGGGCCTCCCACATACTTTGCAAGTACTCTACCACTGGGCTACATCCCTAGCCCACTTTTTATTTTTTATTTGAGTTAGGGTCTTGTAAAATTATGCAGGCTGCCTCTGGCCTCAAACTCACAATTCTCCAGCCTTCATCTCCTGAGTGGTTAGGATTACAGGTGTGTTCCACTAGGCCCAGCTGAGGATTTAATGCTCCTATAATGTGGCTTTGCATATGGTGTACTATATAAAAGCATTAGCTATTACTATTTTATTATTTCTTGCCCTTCTGAAAAATCAAGCAAAATGATAGATGTTGAGAGTAATACATGATACAAAAGTAAGACTTTGTTTAAAATTGCAGTTGTCACTAACTGTAGTTGAACAAACAAAAACTCAGACTTTCAACCATAAGTTCTATGGCTTATTAGGTGGGGTTCTGTATCTTCTGATAAGTTCCCATTTTCACTTAAGTTAATTTGAATTGAATTTGTTTCTTTACATTTTCTTTTTCCTTTTTTTAAAAAATTTATTTCTTTCTACCTTTCTTGGTTTTTTCATTCTTTTGAGACAGGGTCTCACTATGTAGCCCAGGCTGGCTTTGAACTCATGATCCTTCTCCCTCATCTTCCCGAGTGCTGGGATTGCAGGTATGGGCCACCAGGCCTAGCTCTTGAGTTGTGTTTCTCTCAGTTACTTCCAGAAGAGGATCCTAGGGAGATGGGATCCTTGCTTCAGCCTATCTGCCTTGGTTGTTGGAGAAGGAAGGGTGTTGCCCTGTTACCTCTGAGCTGCTGGCCATGATCATGCTCCATCGTACAAAGACATATGAATTAATGTCATTAGTGCTTGTCGCATCAGGGAACGGGCCCAACGGGAGTGGGACTTCATGTGTGCACCCTCACGGGTATGTGTATGTATTTGCAAGTGTACACACACTTGGTACCACCGTTCAGCACATGGATGCCCAGTAAATGGTGTCACTTGTTATTATTGCCTTTTTGGCCAGACACCAGGGATTTGGAAGAGAAAAGATGTGGTTGCTGCTCTGTTTGGGCACACGAGAGCCCAGCAACCCTGTGGTCATACTGAGGGTCCAGTCTGGACTACTTGTCCAACCAGGACAGAAACAGGCTCCCCAAGGAACATCTAGCACCAGGCAGGGGAAGACAGTTGGGGGTACAGAAGAACCCTCAGAATGGTATAGAAGGGTCAATCCAGGAACTGAGGAAGAACAGAATCTGGACTTTGAAGGGGTGGGGAAGAAAGGCTAAGTTTCTTGATTTCTCTGGGCTGGCCTGAGGGCTTCCATGGAGTGGCTTCTGGTCAGGCCCTGATGGACATTCAGGGTAACCCTGAAGATCCAACACAAATCTAGTCTTAGACAACACAGAGCCAGTCTGATGGTTAGGAGTCATTTTGTAGGTGTCTGACCTTGGGTACATTATTTAATCTCTTAATTTCCTTATCTGTAAAATGGGACCAATAATATTATATGTTGTTGTTGTTAGGTGCCATCAAGTTGGGTCAGACTCATAGTCATGCTCATAGGGTTTTCATTGGCTGATTGTTTGGGGATTGCTTCAGGAATGGATTGCCATGTCCTTCTCCCATTTTTGCAGTCCTGGGGATTGAACCCAGATCCTCAGAGAGTACAGAGCAGTGCTCTACCAATTGAGCTAAACCCCAGCCCATTTGAATTTGAAATAGCATGCTGCAAAAATATTTATTCTTTCACTTTATGTGTAATATCTGATAACCCTAAATCCTGAAATTAGAAGTTTGTTAAGAACCTTGAAGGCAGTGTCAGTTGTAAATTGCAAACTGTTTATGCTATAACCACATGATAGTACTATTTTAACAGGCCAACAGACATACCTGCCGTTCTTCAGCAGGAAAGTTTTTAATTATTCCACTTTGGAATTATCTGAAGCCTTTGGGAATGTCTCCCTTGAGTAACTGGATAACTTCCTCATTTCTTATAGAATAATTGTGAATAGTAGGTGAGATAACACAGTAACCAGCCCACAGCAAGCACTGAGTAACAGTGTTATTCTGATATGATCATCAATATGAGAATAAAGAGAAAAGAGAGAGGGAGAAGGTTGCTCCATGTGTGTGCATACATTTGATCTTAGCCAAAAGGCCTAGAAGTGATCTATGTCTGGATAAACAAGCAGACATGAGGCTGCTTTCCCTCTTCTGTAATAAGATGATAACAATGAGCTCATGAGGAATTGGACACTTGTGAGCTTTGGAGTAAACAGCAGTAGGTTGTAACATCTGATGCTATCTTCTAGTAGAGCATGAATTTAAAGGTATAAGACTTCTATGGGTGTGTTCTACGTTAAGCATGGTTGTAAGAGTTGAATATAGTCATTCAATGATCTATTTTTTAAATTGTAATGTGAAAGAACTGGCTGAGGGGTACTGAATAGCTATAGAACAGGACCCTGCTACTGTGGCAATTTCATCTTGATGACAGTGATCAGTTGGCTAATCAATGGCCTTACATGGACTGCAGATCACACTGTGCTTTTTGGTTTTATTTTGCTTTAATTTGAAATTGTTGCCAACTTAAAACTTTGGAGAGTTATATAAAATAAAAATTTCCAGCTTTTCTTGGAGACCTGCAGGGTCTGGAAATACTGAGCCTACATTCTGGCAGGTCACCAATCAGCTGTCCCTTCAGACAGGGTGTGATGGCCGAATTGTGTCTCTCAAAAATTCATCTGTTGAAATCCTAAGCCCTAGAATCTCAGAATGGGACTGTTTGGAGACTGGACCTATAAAAATGTGATTAAGCAAAATGAATCATATGAGTGGGCCCTCATCCAATATGAAGAGATTAGGACCCAGGCACACAACAGAGGGACAACCATGTGAAGGTAAGGTAAGGAGAATATGGGCACCTCCAAACCAGGGAGAGCAGCTATAGACTGGCCAACACCTTGGTCATGAACTTCTAGTTTCCATAATGGAGAGAAAGAAATATCTGTTGTTTCAGCCCCCAGTCTGTGCTACCTTGTTATGGTTACTGAAGGTAATTAAGACATAGGACTGCATTCTCCAGAGTCCTCACCACTCCCAAATGTGCCCCATCCCATCTATGTGTGTACTGGGCACAGCCCCTTTTGGCATCTGAATTTGCAACCCCTCACCTAGAGGGAGAGAGTAATGATTCTCCATGTGGGTTCTATGTTCTTATTCAAAGTTTTGATGCTCATATCTCCTTTAATTCTCCCCATAGTTCAAGGAGGCTGGTATTGTCACCTCCACTTGGCAGAGAGGAAACACAGGTCAGAAAAGTGATAAATTATGTTGAGTGACCTGGGGCCCAGAGCTTGTGTCCCTCCATCATGACCCTCTGTTAACAGCAGAGTTACTAACAGAGCAGTGATGCCTGCATGCATGTGTGTCATAGAAGTAAGCCATTTATAGAAGTGAACAAGTCCAGGGAGGATTATTGGCTTGAAAAAATTTATGGCACAGAAGTCCTTCCAAAAGTCAACCTAGAGTAGAGCTGATTAACAGCCATCTCTGACATAGGCAGAGTAGGGTTGGCAGGCCTCTGACCTGCAGGAAGAAGTGGGGGCAGCTGTGAGTGTCTGCTGTTACCCACCGTGAGCATTCAGGAGCAGGAAGCCTCCCTGTGAGACTATGGGAAGAATGTCCGACTGACAGGGTCAGGATAAGAGGAGGAGTCGTGAGACAGGGAAGGATGATGGGATTTGCAGAGAAAAAAGTGACTTCTTGGGGAACTTGCTGAATATTTGAGGGAGACAGAGTAGCTTCAAAGATGACCCTGGGCTTGTGAAAAGAATCTCAGTTCACCTATAGAATGACACACTATGACACCATAGCAGGTCTGTGGATGCAGGATGTAAATGTGGCCAACATGCCCTGTTCAGTAAAAAGGGCCAATTGCAGAAAGGAATGTAGGTAATTCTCTTATGTATATATTGGGGTGGGGGGAGGAGTTCAAAGGACACAATTTTTTTTTTTTTTTTTTTTTTTTTTTTTGTATTTTGGGATTGAACCCAGGGCCTCACACATAGCTTACATGAGCTCTACCAGTAGGTTGCACCCCAGTGGTTTTTTGTTTTGTTTTGTTTTTGAGTCAGGGTCTTGCTAAATTACACAGGTAGCCTCTGGCCTTAAACTCATGGTCCTTCTGCCTCTGCCTCCTGAGTCACTGGGATTACAGGCACGTGCCACAGTGCCCTGAAGGACACAAAATCTTGTTAAAGGCATTATCTCTCAGAATAGGGAAGGGGTTTCTGGGCTTTTGCTTTTCACTTTCCACCTTTATAAACTGTCTCAATTTCTTATGACAAACAATATGACTTTTGCAGCTTTTAAACAAAACGTAAGCCTCAGATTTGAGACTTGGAAGACCAGCAAGGGTGACATCCATGCTAGGAAAGGGGAGATGTCAAACTGGTGCACTGCATGTGTTAGATATAAAGACAATGATGATGCTCTGAATGGAGTAGAGGGTCTGAGGATCGGTAGTTGAAAATGGAGTAGTGGATGCAATTACCAGATTACAGGGGAGTCCCATGCAGATAGGAGAGTGGAGCAAGGGCTGTGAAAGAACAAGTTTTTAACAATGCTAAGACAGCACCTAACAACAACAACAACAAAATGGGAATCCTCCTTTGTTTGACCTACACAGGATATTATCATTGCTAGTTCTGCTGGTTCGTCTGGCAGGAATGCAGGGTCTCTGGGAGATGGCCAGTCTAAGGAAGGGACCTTCAGGGGGCTCCTAGCAGAACAGTTTCTTTCTCAAAGAGCAAGGAGGAGGACCACACTGAGGCTGTACGAAGGACTTCTGGTGTGACAGGAGAGACTGGGCTGGGAGACCATCAGGGTCCACAGCAATAGGTGAGCTGTGAGATAAGGTTCTGGGATGGGGCAGGAGAGGCGGGAATAGAGGAGTAAGGACGAAGTAGAGTAAGACAAGGCTTGGAGACATGTAATTGGAGGGAGAATGGAGAGTGGAGAGTTGCAAAGAATTGTGTGCAAATCTCTCACTGCCATTTACCGCCTTTAGTCTTGAGCCCACTTTGTTCTTCTGTATAATGTGTTTAATTAAAATGTGAAGAGTGAGACAATGCACTTGACGTTAACTGGGATTGTGAACCCTACTGCTGGACTCAGCCTTCAAAGGATTCAAGTCCCTTTGCCATCAGTTACTAGCTGTGCAAACCCAAGCAGATCACTAACGTCTCTGAGCTTGTTCCTCTTTTGTAGATGGGGGATAACGTGTTGTCATGGAAATGAAAGCGTTTAAGTAAAGGAACAGCAGGGCTTGGCACAAGGGGCAGGAATGAGAGGCACAGCCCTTGCTCCTTCCGCATCCCGCCACGCACCGCGCACGCTCTGCTCCGCACGCGCCCGCCCGCACTTCCCGCCGCTGCCCCACGCGGTGCAGGACACTCACCTTCTGTGCCCGGCCAGGTCCAGGGGCGTCGGAGCGAGGAGGCTCCTGGCGGTGCTCGGCGTCCAGCCTCCCGCGGTCGCTGCAGCCGACCGACGCGGCCCACTCGGTCCTGGGCGGGAGCCGTCCTCCCGGTCACGTGGGCTGGCTCACAGCTCCGTGGCTCTTCACATCGCGTTAGGAAAAAAACTTGCAGCGCTGGTAACAACTTGGTTGTGTCGATACATTGGTGTGTTGGAAGGCGTTAGTACATGAGAGCGATTGTTATCCGTGCGTTTTCAGGCGTGTGAGTGCGTGTGCATGTGTGTGCAGGGAGCATTTTTCTTATCGTGGACCTGAGAGTGTGTGACAGCTTCTTTCAAGAAAACAGTTGCTTAGCTGAGGGTGGTGGAGCGTGTGTGTGCATGAGGCCAAACGTGCACCTGGCCTGGGTATGCACACATGGACACATACTGCAGGTTGAGCTTGGTGTGTACCCCACAGTGGCTAGACACCTGTGCGGAGGGTGCGTGTTTAGATGTGTGTGAGCACTCATACACACCTGGGTGCTTGTGCAAAATGTGTGGCATCCATAAGTGTGCACTGGCTCGTTCTCTGTGCATGCCTTGGTGTGGATTTTGTCCAGATGGGAGCTTACACACACATGGGCACAGGCGCCCCTGTGTCCCGGCCCTCATCTCTCTCCTCTCCAGAGAGGCACACTTCCATGGCACCACTAACTCTTTGGTCTGCCTCCAGCCACTGGAGGGTCTCAGCTCCCATGACAGCCAGAGCTATTCTGGTTAGGTAGCAAGCAGACACTGGAGGAAAGAAAAGTTACCAGGGGCCTGTTTTTCACTTCTGGTTCTTTCCTCTACTCTCTTCCACTACCGGTACTTCAGTGGGCTGCTGGAGCATCTGGCTAACAGCTGGTGATGCCAAGTTTACAGTCAAAAATTTAATGCAGATATTCCTTTGATTTCTAATGCTGGCTCTACTGCCTTAGACGAGTCAGTTGACCTCAGATTTTCTGAAGAGTGAGGAGAATAATCATTATATTATCTGAATATCTTTCCCTCTGCTTTTGGAGTATTCATCTATAAATGCCTTTGGTAAGCCATCAAACTGTGTAGAGAATTATTACTAATATTACAGAAATCTTATTTGGGGATACAAGTTAGGGGGTTCAGTGTTCATTTAACAACTGTTTAATAACCACCTATTTTGTGTCAGTCCCCACGCTAGGTGCTAGGGTCATAGAAGGAAAACAGTTTGGGTTGGTGCCTGCCATCATGGAGCTTAGAGTATAGTGGGGATGGCACAAGTGGTCACATGTGAAATGAGAGTTACAGAAGAGAAAAGGTTAGAGCATCAAATGGGGTGGTCAGGGAAGGCCTGGGCAGGCGATATTTCAGGTGAGCCCTGAGGATGCCCGAGACTTTGTGTGGGTGTAGGAGAAGTGTGAGCTGCAAACAGGAAGGCAGGATGACATGTGAGGTAGAGTTTCAGGTGTCGATGTATACCAGGGTGTGAAAATAAATGCATATACATTTTAAGTGATGTTATCTCTGTATTACTTTTCAAATTTGAATTACGGTAGCAATGTGTAGCATGACATTTGCTCAAAAGATGGTATTAAATGAATGCAAGCGCCACCATGCGACAGGCAGGACAGCATATATATTTTTTGGCATGCTCTGTAGATGAGTGGAAAGGAGTCCTTTTCTATCTAGCACCCTCCTGGGTAGCTTGGGCTGTTGCCAGGAATGGAAAAGTTGCGAAAACTGTGCTAAGGATGCCTGGAAGTCATTCTAATCAAAAGGGCTCATGAAGGTACCTCTCATAGCATTGATCAGGAATCTGTGCGTTACCCACATGATGCCCCTGGGCCAGAAGCTGAAATCAATGGCACACTGGTGCTATAGGGAGATAGTTAGTGAAAAGCATAGAAAGAAGTGGTTGTGCCAGACCAGACACCCAGGAGGCACTGAATAAATGTTTGTTGACTGAATGGAGGCAGGCGTTCTCTAGCTTTGAAGGTGACCTGGACCCTAGGTCTCCTGAAGGCATACAGAGCCCTTGGGGCCTTGTCCTATGGGTCCTGCAGTAGTGCGGGCTTCCTGCAGCTGGCAGAATAAATGGCAGTTCCAGGAGCTGCCTCAAGAAAGGAAGAGCTCAGAACTCTTCCCTAGCTTGTTTGTCTTCAATTCACTGTACATTTCTTACCTATTCTGAGTGTGGGAACAAGCAGATGAACTTCTGGTTGAGAATGTAAGTTCTTCTAAGAGGCAAAATGCACTAAGTGCCTTCGGAAAGGCACAAGGTGTTACAAGAAATGGGGAGGATTCCCTCCTTTGTTTGATTCAGTTTAATTCGCCTCATATCCATTCATGCCTAGAGAACATGTCTTGCACCAGATTAGAGCAAATGAATGGCATTGTGACAGTGTTACAGACAGGTTACAGCTCAGCAGGAGCAGCCCATTGCCTTGTCCCATGACAATCCAAACCTCTCAGTGTGCCTTCCTGTATTGAAGAGGCCAAGATGCTAAAGACTCATTTTCTAGCCTCCTTGCTGCTGGCGTTCCCATTATAATATTGGTTTAGCCAGTCCTGTGCACTTGTGCAACCTGAATTCAACATTGTGTTTTTTAAAAAAATTGTATTAGGAAGGGCCCTGCAGCCGTACCACTGTGGTGTCCAATCCTATCAGATCTCAGAAGGTAATCAGGGTTGGGCCTGGTTAGTATTTGGGTGGGAGACCTCCTGGGGATACCAGGTACTGTAGGCTTGGGAGAGGATCCAGCAGCCCACTCCCAAAAAACAGTCAGCCATTGAAAACCCTATGAATAGGACAGAAACATGACAATAGTATTTTATCTGTTGTATATAGGGTCACATGAGTTGAACACCCACTTGATGGCATATAACAACAACAACATTAGAAAGGGAGGAGGGAGCAGTCTGGGAAGAATCTATTTTGCTGGTGCTAATGTGGAAGGAGTCATGTGCCTCTAGAGTCTGGCAGTTCCTGGTTCCAGATCACACCTGAGATGGTGTGTTCCTGTAGCCAGAGATTGGGTTCATAGGTGGCTTCTTGACTGTGGCATAAGCCGTGATTTCCAGGGTGGGTTTTGGGGATCATTCCTGAAGGCTCAGCGCAGAATTTACCCTGCACTGAATCTGAAGTCACTTGATTTTTTTTTTTTATTAAATCCATGTCTTTTTAAAATAGCTCAAGAGTTTTTCACATTTTCAGCTGAACCTTAATTGATATGTGATGGACTGTGGGTATCATGAAAATCAGTGAAGGGAGCTGAGTGAAAACTGGACAAGGGGGGAAGTCACCTAGAGGCCTGCCTTCCTTTCCTCTTTCTGTCGTCCACCAACCCTCAACCCCACCACAACCCTCTCATCAGCTTTCATTGATTAATTCCCAAACAACTACAATGCACAGGCATTTGGCTTCGCATTGGAGTCCCCGTGATGAACAAATAAGCTTATGAGGGGACATGTGTCAATCTAGAGCTCAAATATAGGTATCGTTCAAAATTGTGGTTGAGAGTTATGAAGGAAAAGAAAAGGGAATGAGGGGAGAGTGGTGAAGTGGAGTCTGTGAGAAATCTTATTTTTCTGGGGAAGTCTGGGAGGATCTGTTCTGAGTCCCAAAGCAGAGAAAATGTTTCACTGTGCAGAGGCAGCAAAGGAGAGAGAAAAGGTGGCAGGCAGAGAAATGGAGTGTGTGAAAACTGCATTAGCCTTTCCACACTTCTTCCCCAGGCTCCCCACTGTAAGAGAGGATAAAGCCTAAATTCTTTAGCCTTTTGTTGTTGTGGAGACTGCCCTGTGCATTGTAGGATTTTTAGCAGGACCCCTGGCCTTTACCTACTAGAACTAGAACTACCTACTTGTTGCCACTCTTCAATCCCACCTATGGCAACCAAAAAGTCTCCAGAAATTAACAAGTATGCTCAGAGGGGCAAAATTGCCCTCTGTTGAGAACTACTGCCCAAGGGCACCCTGCTTTGGCAAGGTGGTCTTGCTAATGATAGGCAGGTTATTTGGGCATTAGCAGGCAATATGGAAGAAAAGGGGATTAAAATTGACTCCTGCCGTTTGGCCTTGATGAATGAAGCCCTGTGCATCTCTGAGGACAGTGGAAGAACATTTTCTAAAGGGCCCACACTCCAAGCCATTGATCAATTTACAAAACAAAGACTCAGGCTCAGCCACACTGGGTTTCCCCAGCAGAGGGCACAGGCCTGATGTCACATAGGGCGTGCCCTAGTTTGAATAAAACGAGGGGCACGTGCACCCACCTCTTTTTCCTTTCTTCTTTTTTTCTCTCCACTTCTTGCCCTTTGCTCTTTTCTTCTTTCTCTAGCAACCGTGTGCACACCACTCCCTTCTCTCAGGCCTGCCATCTTTTCCATCTAAGGTACTTTTCTCTCTAGAAGTCTATGTAACTCTATTCTCTGTAACTTCACTATTCCCTGGAAAACAGAAATATCCTTATGCAGACTCACCCAGGGGACCTAGTTTATTTTAAGTTTCTTTCCAGGTTTACTTAAACTTCCCCAGATGTCTTGGTTTTCTCTGTAATTATTTCTAAATGGTGTACTATCTTTTAATAAGGGCTGGGATTTAGCTCAGTTGGTAAAGCGCTGCGCTGCAGTCTCTGAGGTCCCAAGTTCAATTCCCAGCACCACAAAAATGGGAGAAGGACGTGGCAATCCACTCCCAAGGCAATCCCAAAACAGCCATTGAAAACACTATGATGGTCGCTATGAGTCGGATACCGACTTGAGGGCACCTAACAACAACAACAACATCTTTTAATAAACCTTATCTGTACTCTCTATCTTCTCTATCAGGTATAAATTCATTTATATGCTGTATACAAGAACTAAGGTTATGTTGCCAAATTTCTAGACCAGTGCTCCAGACCTGCCTACCCACACTCCTCGCAAATCCCTGGTAACACTATCTCCCAAATGCCCCTTCAACATTTATGTTTCTGTACATCCATGTGTATGTTTCCCTCTATCTGCTCTTCTGCCTCCCCACAAAGCTGCAGCTACATATGTATTAGAAATTCATGGCTTGTGTCTGCCCAGCATTCTCATCTATGGGAGGACACCGTTTAGATGATTCTCATGGGTTTGGGTGTCAGGGAAAGAGGGATCCATCCCTGTTCTCTGCCTGCCCTCTGGCTGCAGGGACAGGGGCATGTGGACCAGGTGCCATTTCTTTTTGTGACAGTTAAGTGTTTAAATGGTGGGCATGAGACCCAAGTGAGCCAACCAGAGTCTTTCCATGTGATCTCCATGAAAAGGCACTTCTTTTCTTCTGAATTGCTAGCTGCAAAGATAGTCCTGGGCTTCCACTAGACATATTTTCTTCCCACTTGCAGAGAGCCTGGTTGTGGCAGGAGACAATGGTCTCACTACACAAATACACAAGAAGCAATGAAAGGACAGAAATGAAAGTACTGTGACTACATTATTAAAGTCTTTTGTTCTGTTACATGGCTAAAAGTCATATTCCCTTATTCTTTTTTTTTTCTTTAAGCTAGTTTGAACTGCTTCTGTCAGTTACTGTGGAAAGACATCCAACACAGCATCCTTCAAAACCCAATTCAAATTGTTCGTCCTTCATCAAGTTGTCCTAACACAGAACAGTATAAAGAAAATGTTTTGATTTTTTCTTGTGTGTGTGTGGTCTGAAGGTTGAACTCAGGACACAGTGTATGCTTTTTTGCAAGTGCTCTACCACTGAGTCACACTCCCAGCCCACGTTTTACTTTTTTATTTTTGAGACAGGTTTCACTAAGTCACACAGGTGGCTTCTAGCCTTGAACTTGTGTTCCTCCTGTGTCAGTCTCTTGAGTCACTGGAATTACAGGCCTGCACCACTGGAATTACAGGCCTGCTTTCTTTGAATTTTTTACCGGTGGTTTGCTTGATACCAACAGCCAATTCTGTGGATCTCTTCCCACTCTGATGTTAGTGATGTTGCACGGATAGGGTGAAATCATCACAGTGGGAGTCACGCTACAGAAACCAGCAAACAGTACCAATCAGGGCTCTCTTCCCTGCACCGTGGTCCCCTGCCTGTTCATCAGCACACCACGGCCTAAACCCCAGTGCAGCTGTACCACCGTTTGGATAACAATCACATACTGACTTGTGACAGCTCTTGCTTTTTGTAAATGGTGACATTGGGAGGACGCGTACCCGTTGCCCTGGGCTGTACCTGAATCTGCACAGTCTCAGAGGAGGAAAGGTTCTGAGAAATAATTTGATCCCTGGTCCTCATTTCACATACAAAGCCAAAAGGGTCCAGAGGCCTTCAATGACTTAATCATTATGAAGTCAAGATGAAGAAAGTACCAGATTTTTTTGACTTCCATCTGTTACTAAAATGTAGGCCACTCTCGTTGCCTTTTTCAACTATTTCCTTCTTCAATCTTGACACAAATGTGTCTACAAACCATTGCTGAATCGTTCTGAACAGCAGATGGCCACGACCACACTAGTCAGATGCTGACTTTCAACATGGGGCTTTGGGGCTGTGAAGGTCTCCAGAGTGAGATCTTTCCAGATGGGGTCTCACTAATGTGGCTGTATTGGGGAGACAGCTGTTCATAGCAATGACTTGCAGTCATTTCACTTCTAAGCCAGCAAGCCTGGGGAATTACATTCTCTGTTGTAATGTCATTTGAGGGAAAAGGTCAAAATAGACCATGACATCAAAGTGGGTATTAGCTGCTCTGTCACTTAGAATCAAATAAGATAATAGTGCAACCCCAAGGAAAGCTTTGTTGTTGTTGTTGTTAGGTGCCGTCAAGTTGGTATCCGACTCATAGCGACCCTCATAGGGTTTTCAATGGCTGACTGTTTCGGGATTGCCTTGGGAGTGGATTGCCAGGCCCTTCTCCCATTTTTGCGGTGCTGGGAATTGAACTCAGGACCTCAGAGACTGCAGCGCAGCGCTCTACCAACTGAGCTAAATCCCAGCCCCAAGGAAAGCTTACAAATTTATAAAAATTAAAAATATACTGTTTTGACATAGCAGTTCTGTTTCCAGGAACTTACTCTGGAAACGTGCCATCTGGATATTTATTGCAACCTTTTTTGAACTAATAAAAGACTAGAAACTATCTAAACACACACCATTAGGGAGCTAATTAAATAAATCATTACATATACCCATACTTGTAAACACAACACACACACACACACACACACACACACACACGCACACACACACACTATTATAAAAGCATAATTCAGAAGGATACAAAAGAAATTGTAGCCAGGTGCCATGGCACATGCCTGTAATCCCAGCACTTGGAGGCTGAAGCAGAAGGATGCTGAGTTTAAGGCCAGCCTGGGCTACATAGCAAGACCTTGTCTGAAAAAAAGGAAAGAAAGAAAGGGAGGGAAGAAAGGAAGGAAGAAGGGGTGGATGAAAGGAAGAAGGAAGGAAGGAAGGAAGAAGGAAAAAGGGTGGGAAAAAAGAAGGGAGGAAGGAAGGAAGGAAGGAAGGAATGAAGGAAAGAAGGAACTGTAACGTGAAGTTATGTCTGGAGAGGGAGCTGAGGAAAAGTGGTAGCTGGGCATGGTTGCTCACGCCTATAATCCCAGTGACTTGAGGAGGTGGAGGCAGGAGGATCTCAAGTTCAAGGCCAGAGGCAGCCTGCGTAATTTAGCAAGACCTTGTCTCAAAATACAAAGTAAAAAATGGGCTTGGAATGTGGCTCAGGGGTAGAGCACTTGCAAAAAGTATGCATCAAGACCCAAGTTCAACCCCTGAGTACAGAAAAAAAAAAAAGTGCTTAGAGGCACACTTACTTTTCCCTGTATGTCTTGGAATGTTGTAGGGAATATTATGGGATAGCTCCAGGGGATAGAGAGGAAGCATGATTGGGATAGGGGCTTATTTAGGCCACTTGGACCTTCTGTTATCTAATTGGCTATATCCAACCCTCATCTTGCCTCTTGATTGGTAATCAAGGATCTCCCCTTGATTGCCTGAGGAGTGACACCTGGTTTCACTCTTTATTTGAATGTCACTTCTAATTGGTTGCACCTAGCCCCTCAGGCCCCCACTTAATTGTCATCTTGAGGCAGTTAAGGCAGTTACCCAAGGACTACATAAATAAAGCTTGCTGTGCATGTGAGGCTGCTGATGGTGATGCTGCCAGTTGCTGGCTGCTTGCTGCCTCCTGGGGGGTTGCTTGCTGCTGGTCTGCTCTGCCACACCATCTCAGACAGGCCTCACCATCACCAGATTGAGAGAAGTCTGCCTGCCATTGCAGAGGCCACCCCATCTCCAGACCAAGATGGAGATCATAGAAGCCAGCCTTCGAGGGGGACATCCAGAGGGGACACCCTGTGGGGGAGATCCACCGCTGAAGACAAAGAACCTCCAGACCCAGCACCGGAGGCGGAGCTGCAACACTCAAGAGCTGTGACACTTCCGCTATCTAGTAGGGTGGGCTTGAGGGCTATATCTCTTTAATAGAAACTGTACAATAAAACCTGTACCAAAGGCATCCCGGAGCCCGAAACCATCCTTGACTCCGTCAGCTGCGCCCTGCCAGTCACCCCCAGAATGTGTGGTTTTTAAAACCATGGGAGTGGCTTACTCAATACCCTCTTTCTCCAGTAAAATAAAATTTAAAAATTGTTTGCCGGTGTCAGTTCTTGGAAATTTTTCCTCTGCTCTTATGGAGGGGCTGGGTCTGTGTGGGAGTGGCAGAGTCCAGAAAGTTAACAGCAAACTGCCTGCAGTTATATACTTTTCTTTTAAAAAGGTATTTAAGATAGCAGTTTGTTCTGTCTTCCAAATTTGGGACAGGCATTTTATCACTACACAGCCAAAGGACATGAGATGCACTGGAAGGCCATCTTCCCAAGGTTCCTCCTTAATGAATGGCAGAGCTGGGGTGACTGGAACCTTTGCTCCAGTCATACTGTCATCTACTAGACCACACTTGGCTGGGCAGAGGGCTTCGCAAGCAGTTTCCATGGGAACGAAAAGAAAACCAGAGAGTTCTGAAAAGCTCTTCTGGCCTAAGGTTTCAGGAAAGCTGAAGCCCTGAGTGGCTAGAGTTCCAGCACAAATGAAATGAGACCAAAATAGACACCACTTATAGTCATCAGGAAGTGACCCACAACAGCTCCAACTGGCTTCCAGATGTAACTTGATGGGCCTTGGCTGGAGAGACTTCAGATTTTAATCTGTTGCAAAATTCTCTTGGTAAGACTCCTCAACTCAGTGTGTGGATCAGAATGAACAGATATGTGATTTGAGGAAATGCCCTGTTAACAAGGTCTAGTGGCTTTGAGAAAGGAGCCATAAATGAGTCTAGAAACAGGCTTTGTCACCTTTTGCTAGCATAACTATGGGAAAGAATATGAGAAATAAACCTCTGTCTTTTGGCTGGGAAGAAAAGTAGAAACCCCAGATGAAAGAAATGAGACATGATCAAACTGCATAAATGAATTTAGCTAGTGGCTGAAAAGAGATTTTATCTGTAGCTGTTGGGAAGTAAAAGGAGACTAATTTCTCCAAGTCTTTTATTTCAAAAAACTTCTTTTTTTCTTTCTTTCTTTTTTTTTTTTTTCCTGTGGTACTTGGGGATTGAATCCAGGGCCTAACACATACTTAGCAAGTGCCCTACCACTGGGCTGCCCCTCTGGCCTCCTTTAAAAATTTTTTTATCCTGAGACAGGATCTTGCTAAGTTATACAGACTGCCTTCGGCCTCAAACTTGTGATCCTCCCGCCTGTCCCTCCTGATTTGCTGGGATTACAGGTGTGAGCCACTGAGCCAGCTCAAAAAACTTCTACAGATTTCTCTTTAACACTCAGAACTTAGCAGTATATATGATGTCCGCTTAATTTATATCCAGTAAATTTAGTTTATTTTGCCCACAGTAAGTTATACCTTCATGTATAACCTGCATTTCTACATAACCTGGTAATGGTGGCCACCTCTGGAAGGAGGCAGGGAATTGTGGAGCTGGGAGCTGGGATGGGAGTCACAGCTTTGACTGTACTATTGCAATTTACCACATGCATATATTACATATTAAAAGTAAAACACACTCAAAAAAAGTTCGAAGGGAAAAACATACCTTTATAATGGAGAGATTTGATGGCTACTCTGCTAACCAAGTAAGCTGCATTCCCAAGAGTGTAACAAGCCTTCAGACACAGCCTCTGATTAGCAGAAAACCTATGGGAAGGGGAACTAGTTGAATGGCATACAAGAAAATCAACTCTGAAGTGGGACTTTTTTTTTTTTTTAGGTAGGACCTCGCTATGTGGCCCAGGCTGGCCTTGAACTTGCAATCCTTCTGCCTCAACCTCCCCAGTGCTGACATTACAAGCTTGTGCCACCGTGCTCAGCTTTCAAAATGCTAATGTCATGAAAAAATTAAAAGGTGTTTCAAAAAGTCAGGAATAAAAGATATTTGGGGGCAATTGGAAGAACTTTGAATATGGGCTGAATATTAGGTAATAGTAAGGAATTATTGTTAGTTTTCTTAGCTGTAAATTTCCTTAGGTTTTGTGGTTTCATAGGATAGTGTCCTTATTTTAAGGAGATGTGTGCTGAAGTGCATATGGTTACTGACTATACATGATGCTGGGAACTCACTTTGAAATGGCTTAGAAAAGACACACGAGCAGGTGTGCACACATCCACACACACTTAAGCTATAATTTGTCAATTTTAACGTGGGCTATGTGTTGCTGGGACTTTGACTTTGCCAATTGCATTTCTCCTTTGCCAGCTGGCCTCTGTTAAACTGCAGATGGGGGTCCCCAGAGGAGACTGGAAGTCTGGAGGAGTGGCAAGGAACGGGCCCTTTCTGTTTTGCTCCTGTTAATGTCTGTGTCACCAAGCAACAGTTCCTCACCCTGGTAATGACAGTTATTTCCCATAGGAGCAGCTGGTTCAAGTTTCCTTCTCTCCCTCACAACCCCAGAATCTCATTAGGCTTTTTCATACAACCAGCATCAGCTGGCGAATGCTCTTTCTGTCCCAGCTCCCTGGAGCTTTTCATACAAGCTTCTGCATTTTAATAATCCCAAATTATTCTCCATCTTCTCTCAGATGTACAGGGATGGTAGCTGCTTTGTGCATTTACTAAAGAATTCTGTTTCCTCTGCATTTCTCCAATCCCTTATTCAAACTTCTTTATATCGAATTCCTCTGTGAAAGTAACTGGTGTAGTTTGTCTCCCCACTGAGCTGATACAGAAATTGGTAGCAGAAGTCCCAGGAAACAGACCCTCAAAGATGAAATATTTGAGGTGTTTTGGTTTATCTTTGCATTTGAATATGCTGAGTTTGTTGTCAGGAAAATGGGATGATAGAGTAATCCACTGCACGGAATGACACTGGTCATTCAAATTATCAGCTGCAGATTATTATGGCAAAGAACTCCTGAGGCACATGCCTTGGAGGCTCAAGTGGTTGCTGGGAATAATAATGACTGTAAGGACTGAGAGGTGAGATGCCTGCTTCTGAGTATGCTAGAGTCTTTACAGAAAGAAAATGTTACACTCAGCTCCTTAAAATCTCAGCTCAAGTTCTAGCCAAGAGCTAGAGAGTATATATGGCAGTACTAAAAGTCCCTCAAGTCCCTTGTAGTTGCAGGCACAATCTTGCTAAAATTCAGACACAACACCAGGATATTCCAAGGTAAAAAGTACAAAGTCTGACCCTAAAGGCAAGATTTTATAATCCAAGTAACTTCAAGTTTTTTTTTCTCTAATGACTAAACCTGGTGACTATGTGGGAATGGGATCCTAACAGTGTTAGATCACAGATGGCAGAATATAACAAGTCAAAATTACTGATGTGATGATAGTTATCAGGGACTCTGGATTTAATATGTCAGTTTTATGAAGAATTTTTTATTTACTCTGATGACAGAGACTTGGACTAAACAGAGACATATATTTAATGAGCCTGACATGCTAGAACTTCCTGGCACAATGTAGAGAGAGGAATTCAAAGATTTAGAGAGTCCTAGTGATTGGGCACATGCTTCCTCCATGATCAGCAGACGTAATCTGTCTACCTGGCTGAGCCAAGAGACTCCTTTCATGGACTTGCCCTAAGGCTACGTCAGCTTATTATCTCCCATAATATAGTCTGCAGAGATCTGATCACCTTGCTAGTCCACTTCACTGACTACATTATGTACATTAGATCTGATAAGAGGGTAGTAGCAAATACTCTTGATGTCTTCATAGAATGTATAGACAAGCACAATAAAAAATCAGTGATCCATGACTTTGGTGAAGTTTCTGATGTGCCAGTAGTCTGGAGCATATTTCAGTATCCCCTTCAAAGTGAAGGACAAATTGCTGTTCCTTGCCCATCTACCACTAGGGCTGGAGGTAATGCTTGATAACCCTTTTTTGCATTTTGGGGTGGTGTTTCCCTGATTCATTTACTGAGTAACCCACAGATGACCAGTTTTAAGACAAGAGCATGAAATGGCTCTGCAACATGTCCAGGTCATAATGCTAGCTGCTCTTCCATTTGGAGCTTAAGACCCAGCAGATCCAATGGCATCTAAATTATCACTTAGGGATTCGGTATGGAGCATTTGGCAAAGGCTAATTGGAGAAGTGAAGCATAGATCTCTAGGGTTTTAGAGAAAATCTATACCTTTTCCTGTAAATTATAACTATTCTCCCTTTGAGAAATAGCTTGGTTTGCTAAGTCCTATTGAGACTGAGCATCCACTAAGGGGACTGCGTGCTATTAGATCTAGCAAGGCATAAACTGAAATTTGTGCAGGAGTAATACATCACCATCTAAAACTGATACAGAAGAGACAGGGGTTAATCAGATTTGTAAGGCACACGCAAGGTTCCTGAGTAGGTAGCTCAACTCCTTTGACACTTTTGCAACAAGGCTTCTTTTTTCTTAATCTGTAACTTTGCTACATGGGGAGGGGCATTCCTTGTAGGAGAGGAAAAATCTTTGACCTGGTTTATACTTTATTCTGACCAGTTTAATACCATTGCTGGTTACTGCATGTTGCAGCATTATAGGCCCAATCGGGTATATCTCTGAAAGATCCTGATGAAGGGAAATATTCCTGGGGAGAACTCTGAGCAGAACATTTGGTTGCTGTGTCTGAACTGAGTAATATCCAGAAGTATAGATTGAACTGGCAGCTACTAAAGGCCTGATAGATGGTTAGGGACTTGGAAGGAACAGATTTAGAAGATGACGTGACAAGGGCTAGAGAAGAAGTGGGTAAATGGACCTCTCAGAATAAGCAGAGAATGAAAGATAATTGTGTTCTAGGTAAATACTCATCAAAGGACATTATGCAGCCACGAGAATGCATTTTGCAGATATACAACCAAAAGGGAACATAGCCAAGGGTCTCAGTTGCTACGCTTCAAAATTAACCTCCGCACTTGTGCTAGCTCATGCTTCCCAGGGGCTACTCCCAGCAAATGACTGAGTGTGGCGGGAATACTAAGGTACCCCTATTCCTAGGACATACGGGTCTCCTGGGCCAGATGACTTTGGCTTGAGGACTTTTCAATGGCCTTGCTGGAAAATATATATATTTTGGATGTGTTTTTGCCTTTATTACTTCTGCCAGTCTCATTAACCATCATAGTATCCTACCCCACATTGCTTCTTATCTAAGATTAACAAAGAACTGTATATTAGTCTGCTTGGGCTGCCATCACAAAATACCATAGATTAAGTGGCTTAAACAACAAATATTTATTCTTCACAGTTCTGAAGGATGAAAAGTCCAATATCAAGGTACTGGGCAAGGGGTTAGGGATATAGCTCAGTGGTAGGGTGCTTGCCTAGCAGGCCTGAGGCCCTGGGTTCAATCCCCAACACCAAAAAAAAAAAAAAAAAAAAAAAAAAAAAAGCAGATCCTGGGCAAAGTATTTCATCCTGAGGATCTTCCTTAGGCTTGGAGGTGGCTTCCATCTGGCCATCTTGCACAAACCTCTTTGTGTATGAACAGAGAAGGGTTGGGGAGACTCTGGTGTATCTTTCTTTTTTTCTTTTTTTGCAGCACTAGGAGTTTGAATCCAGAGCCTTGAGCATGCTAGGAAAGTACTCTACCACTAGGCTGCAACCCCAGCCCATTTTTAATTTTATGACAAGGTCTTGCTAAGTTGTGCAGGCTGCTTCCAGCCTTGAACTCATGAAATTCCTGCCTCAGCCTCCTGAGTAGCTGGGATTATAGGTGTGTGCCACCTTGCCCAGCTGGCATAACTTCTTATAAGGTCACCAATCCCACTGAATCAGGATCCCATCCTCAGGTCCACATCTAAGCCTAAGTACCTCCCAAAGTTCTTATCTCCAAATCACACTGATCACAAATTTCCACTATCTTATGGGCAGGGGGTTAGGATTTCAGCACATGAATTTGGAGAGACAAACATTCAGAGCCTGGAAGCAGTTGCAGTCCCATAGAATTTACCAGTTTTGTCATATACTTCATCACCTAGAAGCAGCTGGGTTGTTACAAAGACAGAATGATCTACTTAAGACTTAGTTACTTGCAACAGAGAAAAAAAATAACCTAAAAGGATGAGATTCTAGCTTATGGGGCGCGATCTGTGCTTTGGTTTGTAACCAACAAATAGGACCCCTACCCTCAGCCCAAGGCCAGACCACATTAGTCCACGAATCAAGGAGTGAAAGTGGGAGGGGCTGATTTTACTATTTTACCTAATCCTTCACAGAATTTTGCTTCCCATTGCTCCACCTGTGAGTTCTGTCAGGTTGGAAGTCTTGTTTCCCAACGGAGGAGACATTCAGTGCTTACTGAACTGAGAGTTGAGATTGCCGCTGACCATTTTCGGTTTGTGCCAGAAGGGTTAATCGCAGTAGCCCTGAAACTGGCCTGAGCCATCTGCACAGCACCAAATCCTGCTCCAGGCATAGCATGAGAAGTGTGAGGGTGGTTTGTACCAGTTTGTCAACATTGTTTATTGTAATAATGAGATGGATAATTTATACCTGGAGACTTTCACCCATCTCCTTGTCCCCTGTCACCCAGGGGGTCACAAAAAACTGGTTGTTAGAGATGGCTATATGGTGAGAATATGCCTATGTAACCAGTAGAGTACACAAAACCCCAGCTGAGGACTCTACTTTGGGTTTTCCAGTAGAGGTGTTCCATGTTCATGTTTGTGGTTTCTGACCTCGGAGTGTGTGTCCTTACAGCCCTGTATTAGTTTCTTATTGCTGTTGTAACACTTTACCACAAAATTAGTGGCTTAAAACAACATATATTTATATTACAGTTCTGGAGGTCAAAAGTCCAATACCAGTCCAATACATATTCACAGGTTTCAGGCATGAGGATGTCGAACATTATGGGGGCAATCGTTCTGCCTATTACAGGCCCTTACATAGCACAATCGGAGCTCACAACTGTCCACTACCAACCTCTTGGTGTGAGGCAGCCTTTGGCTATGATGCCATCCTTATTTTAATGCTGCAACTTTATTGTATCCTTTTCCTGTAATAAATCATAGACCGTTAGAATTGTCCTTTTGGGTCTTGCTAAGCAATTGAGCTCTGATTAGTTCTGGCCTCCTTGCATCACTGAACCAACAGGCCCAAAACAGGACACTTTTCTGGCTGGGGCAATTGCTTGTGATTTCCAAGGAGAAACTTGGTCACTGCTACACAAAGGGAGAAGGACGTCTATATCTAGGACACCAGTGGATTATCTGAAGACACGTCTTAGAGCTTCTATGTCCAACCGTAAAAGTTATTTAAGAAGTTCTTTTCCACTATGAATGCCTTTTAGTTATTTTTATTATCTAACAGCTCTGGCAAAGAATCTTCAAATACAATGTTGAATACAGGTGGTGAGTTGTAGACATTCTTATTTTTTCTAATCTTATGGGAAAGGTTTCAATACTAAATATAATGTTAGCTGTTTTTCATAAATGCTTATTAAGAAAGTTTACTTCAACTTTAGCTTTTTAAGTAAAGGATATTAAATTTCCTCAAGTGCTTTCTTCTGCGTCTATTGAGAATGATCATGTAGTTTATTTATTTTATTGTATTAGGATAGTGTATTACCCTGATTTATTTTCATGCTGAACCAACTTTGCATTCCTAGAATGAATCCCATTTGGTCATGGTATATAATCTTTGCTGGATTTTGTTGGCCAGTATTTTGTTGAGGAATTTTATGACCATGTTCTTAAGGAATAATTTTTTCTTATAAATTTCTTTTTTCTTTTCCAGTATTGGGGGATTGAATTCTCTTGGCCTTTCACAAACTTTACAAGGGCCCTACCACTAAACTGCACCCCCAACCCATTTAAAATTTTTTTATCTTGAGACCAGGTCTCATTAAGTTATGCAGGCTGCCTCTAGCCTTGAACCTCTTGCCTCCACCTCCTGAGTTGTGGAATTACAAGTATGTGCCACCATATCTAACAAACTTCTAGTATTATAGAATGAATTGTATTCCTCCCTCTTCAATTTTTTGGAAGTTTATAAAAGGTGGTTGTTGTTGTTGTTGTTAGGTGCCGTGGAGTCGGTGTCTGACTCATAAGCGACCCTCATAGGGTTTTCAATGGCTGTTTCAGGATTGCCTTGGGAGTGGATTGCCAGGTCCTTCTCCCATTTTTGCAGTGCTGGGAATTGAACTTGGGACCTCAGAGACTGCAGTGCAACACTCTACCAACTGAGCTAAATCCCAGCCCTTATAAAAGGTAGGTGCTCTTTTAATTTTTGTTGGGAGCCAGGCACAGTGGTGCATGCCTGTAATCCCAGTGGTTTGGGAGGCAGAGGCAGGAGGATTGCAAGTTTGAGACCAGAGGCAGTCTGTGTAACTAGTCTGTGTAACTGTCTCAAACTGTGTAACTAGTCTGTGTAACTGTCTCAAAAAAAAAAAAAAAAAGGGCTGGGGTGCAGCTCAGTGGTCCAGTATTTGCAAAGCACGCAAGCACGAGGCCCTGGGCTCAACACCCCAGTACTGGAAAAAAAAATTATTGGAAGTAAGCAGAGGACAGTGAAGCTACCTAGTTCTGAACTTTTCTCTGTTGGGCTTTTGTGGTTTAATGACAACTTTGGTTTGGATGTCCCCAAGGGTTCAAGTGTTAAAAGCTGACTCCTCAGTGTGGTGGAGGTGGGACCTAGTGTGTAGTTATTGCTGGCCCCTGTCACTTTCAGGCTTCCTGTCTCACCATGTGATCATCTCCTCCAAGGTCCTGCCATTGCTGTACCATCCACAGCGGGGCCCTCACCAAAGCCAGGCAGCAGCTAGTGCCATGTGATCTTCGACTTTCAGAACTGTGAGTTAAATAAACCTCTTTTCCAGAATTTCAAACCACAAAAAAATTGGGTTCAGGTTGGGGTGTGAGGTCAGTATGCTAAGACTTAGACGGTTTGGTTCAGTTTGAGATTTTTAATACTATGTGCAGATGGAGGAATTTTTTTTTTCAATTTTTTCCACTTTAAAATAGCTGGTGATACAAAATGGAAAACAAAACAAAACAAAACAAAACACCCCAAACCAAAAAATGACCACTATCACCACCAACCACCAAAAAAACTCAACCCACATTAAAAGCTGAACCCAAACCCAATTTTCACTAAAGTAAGATTCAGGCTTGGGTTCAGAAAATTTTTTTTAAAAATTCTTGAACCAGAATGGGTTCAGGTTCATTTGAAGCCTTTTTTCTTTCATAGTATTTCATTAGAGTAATGAAAATCTAATAGTCTTTACTTGTTATAGGTCTGTTCAGAAATTTTAAAAGTTTACCCTTAATTTTGTTGCTATAACTAGTATTTTAAATTTCATTTTCTTACAGCTCATTGCTAGAAAAATATATTTATAATTGATTTTGATATATTTTCATATTTTCTGAGCTTGCTATGTCACTTTTTGTTCCAGTGTTTTGCTGTTGTCATTGTTCTCTAGCTTTCTAGTACACAGGTCCAGTTGGTTTTGCTTCCAGCTCCAAATATATTTGGAGGCAGCTCCTTTAGTCCCCTGTGAGCTTGTTTTTCCAGGCCTTCTCAGCTATTCAAGGTGATCAAGAGATTGCAATGGTGGGGCAAGAGCTCAAGTCCAGTACTATTATTTTAACTTGGGTAATATAGGAACACTGGAGTTAGAAGTGGCCTTGTATTTTGAGTGTGCAAAATTCATAAGATGAGAAAATAAAGTTCAAATATATTTATAGATATCACAAAACATCTCTAAGGCCCTTCCAAACTTTGCTGCTTCCTTTGGCTTTAAGAAGTTCCTCCATCCAGGGGACCCTAAGGGTGCCACTTCCAGTGTCCTAGAAGGGTCCTCCACTTGCAGGCTGTGTGGCTCCCTC
The DNA here is from genome assembly GCA_007922755.1 of Pedetes capensis. Lineage (NCBI taxonomy): Eukaryota > Metazoa > Chordata > Mammalia > Rodentia > Pedetidae > Pedetes > Pedetes capensis. The sequence goes on from VMDO01002499.1 coordinate 114,140, forward strand.
TAGTGCAGCATTTCAGAGCACTTCCTGTGGGCAGTGAGTCCAGCCTAGCCAGGACCACACTGAAGCCATTTCCATTTTCTCTTATAATCTGGGGCACGGTCCAGCGGTGGGCATGTCCTAATCTTATGTGAACCCCACTCCCATCCCTCAGGACTCCTGATGGGTCCCTGCTTAGCTTTTTTATTTAGTAAGCACCCAAGAGCAGGCTGGAAAGTTGCCAGGGCTGAAAGATAAAGAGGAAGTAGAAGAGCATCAGGGATGATTGGGTGAGCATCAGAGAGATTGGAGACTGAGCTAAGAAGGTAAAACAGCAGCTCACATCTAACTTAATGGTATTGCATCAACAAACACACAGGTTTTGGGGTATGCATTAGTTTTTCATTACTGTCTGCTCAGATTTTCTATTTCATTTTGAGTCAGTTGCGGGTGTATAAGCCCTTCGGGAAAATTTTTCCAGTTTAGGCTAATTTGTTAGTAGACAATTGTTCACAGTGTTTATAAGTTTTGTTTGTTTCTCTAGGATTGGTAGTAACATCTCCTTTTTCATTCCTGATTTTGAGGTTGTTTTTTTCCCCCCCAGGACAGTCTAAGTATTTGTCAGTTTTGTCATTCTTCCCAAAGGACTAGTTCTTGGC